>PVKS010033581.1:0-21595 GCA_004027875.1 Aplodontia rufa | reverse complement strand
ATGAGAGGTGAGGAAATAACTCAGAAAGGGCAAATGTCAGGGCTCGAATTTATACCCAACTCCACCAACTCCAGCGAAGTCCAAAGACCCTATCCTCTTCTCCCACGCCACGCAGCCTCTACGCAGATGGTGAAACCTCTGTCATGGAACGTACTTATCCATTTGGCAGAAGATGGCAGCACCAGCTGCAGCAGCCACCCGGGGATGCTGCAGCGGTAGACCAAGACAGCTGCATTGGAGGAGGCGTCCTGGCACAGAGGATTTGGATGGCGTCTGGGGCAGTGCAAAGAGCTGAGGCTGCAAGGCTTTGCTCTGGGTCAGACGCCGTCAGGAAACGTGACGGGCTCTGTGGTCAGTGTCCTCCCATCATATTTCCTTGGAGGCACGTCCAGAGCTAAGCCACACTGCCTGGTGAAAAAGCAGTGTCCCTCGTATGGGCCAGCATAAGGGACCTTCTGTCATTGCTGGACAACAATAGGACCGTGCTTGTGATCTGTGTGCCAGATATGAGCACCACGTGGTCCAGCTTCTCTCCTGCCATTGAGTCCCATGGCAGGCTTGTCCAACATTCTGTGCACCTGTCACGGTCAACCAGAGAGTCCCTGGCCGGGCTGAGCGCAGGGCGGGACACGCTGTCAAGGGAGCTGTGCTTGCGCTGGGGAGGCAGAGTGTGCAGTGCTGAGACCGGGAAGCTTCTCGCCTTCCACGTTTTGTCTGTGGAACCACAGAGGCAGCGCTTCTAGGGCATCTGCAGTCCACCAGCGCCACCCTAGCTCAGGGACAATCACCATCATTTTTTTTTTAAGAGAGAGAAGGACAATGAGAGACAGAGAATTTAATTTTTTGTTTAGTTTTTCACGTGGCTTTCGTTGCTTGGACACTTCGTTGCACACGTGTTGCTGGGGTTTGAACCCGGGTCCTTATGCATGCCAAGCAAGCACCGTAACCACTGAGCCACCACTCCAGCCCCAATCACCATCATTTTTAAAGGATAAGGAAGCGGTGGGTCCACAAGATGGCTTGGCTTGCCCAGCATTTCAAGGCTGTGCAGGGGAGGCAGGACTGGTAGACAGTTGCCCATGTCCAGCTGGGTCCTGAGGTGCCCCCCACACCGTGTCTAGCCTTGGGAAGCGCTCACCAGATGCTGAGAAGCTTTACTTGAAATTTCTCACTGGGCTTTCAGAATTCATGAATGAACCATTTAGATTCAAGATCAGAGTGAATTAAGCCTCTGTTTTCCCCATTTCATATGTGAGAAGAAAATCAGCAGCATTAAGATCTTAGAGCTTCTAAGTTCTACACCAGAATTGAACACAAGCAGTCTGACTCAACCCCACCATCTCCTGACTTATTTCTCCAGTTTCTACACAACACCAAGAGGGCTGGTTCTGTCCTACCGTAAATGAGACACTCGATCCAGACGTAAAGGAGCTCACGTGTTTGTCCAAGGGAAGGGCTTATGTGACTTCAGTCATTTTTGTTTATATATATATATATATCTGATTTTCATTTGAATTGCATATAGTTCATGTTAGAACACTGTATCTTGATATTCAGAGGAAAATCATTGCAGTCATGTAATTAGCATATCTGTCACTGACTTGATTTCCTCTGATCCCGTGTGCGGCGAGACACCTGAAATCTACCTCTCAGTAGTAGTTCAGGACTAACCAGTGTTACCGCCTACAGCTCCTGCTGCGCTTAGCTCCTGGACTTCTTCATCCCACATAGCTGCAAATTTGCAGCCTCCTCTGTTTCCTGCCTCTCCTCACTTCCAGTTACTTCCTTCCCCTCTCCGTTGCTCCGCATTTGATTTATGTTAAATATTCCACTGTCCTACTGCATCTGGATCATGTCCCAGGTTCCTCTGTGTTGTCACAAATGGCAGCTCCCCTCTTTTCTGAGGCTGTATCTGTGTGTCTGTGTGTGTGTGTGTGTGTGTGTGTGTGCATGTGCACACACACTACTGGGCCACGATAACTTTTCTTTTCTTTCTTTTTATTTTGAAAGAGAGAGGGACAGTGAGAGAGAGAAAAAGACAGAATCAATTTTATTTAGTTTCTCACAGACTTTTGTTGCTCAGACACTTCATTGCATACATGGTGCTGGGGTTTGAACCCGCGTACTCACACATGCAAGGCAAGCACTGTAACCGCAGAGCCACCACTCCAGCCCACAATAACTTTTCTTGATCCATTTTCCTTATCCACTAATGGTCCCCCGTCTGGAGCCCTAACCTGCCTTGAGCATAGGAGCACACGTACCTCAGAGCTCTCTCTGTGCAAGCACGAACGCAGTGAGGGTTTCCAATCCCGTGGCGGTTGTGTTCAGCTTCCAGGAGCCTTCCAGCGTCTCCCAGGGTGGCTGTGCCAATCCACAGTCTCACCAGCAGTGCGGGAGGCTTTTGCTACCTCCTTTCCAGCACTTTGTACCTTGTTTCTATTAATGGCCACCTAACAGCTGTGGGGCAAACCTCCCTGTGGTTTTGAGTTCTATTTCTCCGACGACGCGTGATGCTGAGCCCCTTTCACGCACCTGTGGCTGTTTTTATGTCATCTGTGGAAACACATGCCTATTCAGGTCTCTGCCTATTCTTTAATAGAATTATCTGGGGGATTTTCTACTGAGTTGTGTGAGTCTTTGGATACTAACTCTTATCAGATGTGCAGTAAGTAAATACTTCCTCTACCCATGGGCTACCACTTCCCTCTGCTGAGGGGCTCCCTGGATGTGCAGAAGTGTCTAACTTGAACGTAGCCCATTGTTCATCTTTATCTTTCTTGCTATGCGTTTGGTGTGATAGCCCCTAAAAAATCATTTTCAAGGTCAATATCTACAAGGTTTCACCCCTGTGCTTTCTTCGAGGAGTTTCATAGTTTCAGGTGTTATATTTAGGTTTCTAATGCAGTTTTGAGTTGATTTCCGTTTCCCTTTTGCTACAGATATCCCATTTTCCCAACGCTGTCTGGAGGAGACTGTCACCTCCTCATTCACATATGCAAATCAACCAAGGGGACCCACCACATGACAGACGAAAGGTAAAAACACACACAGCCATCTCAACAGATCCAGAAAAAGCATTAAACAAAGTTCAGCACCCTTTCTTGTTGAAAACGTTCGGCAAAACAGGTGTGGAAGGGAGTTTCCTCGGCATAACAAAGACCACTTCTGAAAACCCTGCAGCTAGCGTCAATCAATGGGGACGCAGAGATCCTTTCCTCTAAGACCTGACACCCCAGAGACCCACACTCACCGCTTCCACCCCTTACAGTCCTACAGTGTGGCAAGAGCAACCATAGGAGAGAAGGAAAGGGTAACCAGACCAGGAAGGGAAAAGGAAAGCCATCCCTGTTTGCAGACAGAAAGATCTTACATAGGAAACTCTTGCCGGTAACACAGAAAAATGTCAGAACTCAAATTATCCCTATAAACTAGCAGGATGCAAAATCAACACACAAAGTAAGTCACATTCCCTGTCACCAATATCTCTCTCTGAGAACAAAACCAAGCAGACAAGCCCTCTGCGAAAGCATCAAAAGTAATAAAATACTTAGGAATGATTTTGACCAAGAAAGTGAGAGATTCATACATTGAACACTTATAGAACATTGATGGATGAAATAGAGGAAGACAAACAAGGCCACCCAGTGATCATGGGCTGGCAGAGTGTCAAGATGCCCATGCTACCCAAAGCCACCCACAGTCAAGGAAACCTCTATCAAGATCCCAGTGGCATTTTTCACAGAAACAGAAAGAAAGAGAGAGAACAACAGAAGCAGGGCCTAGGGGTGGAGCTGCCAGGAGGCTGTCCAGATGCTGGTCAGCTCTCATTCCCCCGAGCATGACCAAAGACACAGGGACAGGTACCTGTTCTCCCTGCAGGGTGACACCAGAGGCCTCAGCGGCAGATCCCGTTGGCACTGCTGGTTGGAAGGTTGAAGCTGATGTCAGGGCCTCAGAAACACCTCCAAGCCATGCTGCTTCTCAGTGGCCGTCCATCCCAGAAGGACCAGGGACCTTCTCATTGCCCAGCCTTGTCCGGGAAGGGCAGCTGCTCCTGCCTCCCAGGCATGGCTCTTGGGAGTGGCTGTCCCCTTCAGGGGCTGCTGTGCATGACCTGACCTCTGATCCCACAGAACAGCTCACTCAGAGATGGGCCGGAACAGTGAGTGCATTTGTTCACACGCACGTGCACACATGCACACGCCCCCACTCACGCATGTGTGCACAGGGCCATCCCACTCATTCTCCCAGGCTGACAGGATTTCTCTTTCGTATCATGCGCTCACTCGCCATTTCATTTCGTGTGTTTGAAACACGAACACGAACCTTCTCTGTCCTCTGCACTTCCACTCCACGTTAGTGCTAGTGAATCTGATGAGAGGGTTGTTTAAAGGTCCCGTTAGAAAATACGTTTACTGATGTCACAGTCTGGGTTGTGGCTGACATGTGATCTGGGACCTTTTGTTCTCACCACTCACACAGGTGGCCCACAGGTTGTGGAAATGAGAGTCCCCATGAACCTGAAGCTTGTCTTCACCCAGCTGCCCACCCGTGGGTCTCCCATCCCCAACCCTCCAGGAGGAACCCTTCCAGTGCCCATTACGCTCATTACCAGGGGTCCAACCCCAAGCAACGCAGGTTCATTAAGCATTTAACTTACAGAAGAACTTTCCAAAAATTATGCTGAGTGAAATATTCCCAACTCAGAGACTTAAGGGCTAAATGCTTTCTCTCATATGTGGTCGAAAGGGGGAGACCCTGGACTAGGATGGGCCTTACCTTACTTTGTCAATACCAATATATGCATGAATATGTAACAATGATTCCCTCCATTGTGTAAGACTATGTCGAATGAATAAAAAGAATAATATTAAAAAAGAACTTTCCACGCAGAGATGTTTACATGAGATGCAATCTATGGAAAACAGGTTAACTTAAAAGTTCTCAGCTAGACCTCAACCATTTGGGGGACAGTCAGACGAGGCCACTCCTCCAAACACTTGCAGGGCCCTCTGACCCCGGGGGGTGCTGAAGTGGGCAGCGTGAAGATGCTCACAAAGTCGTACAGAGGGCACACAGATGGAAAACAAAGCCCCTGTCCCCTCACAGGATCCTGCCTCCCCAGAGCACCCCTCTGATGACATGGGGTGTGGATGGGGTGCAGGGGGGTGAGAGCAACCAGGCTGCTGACATGGGCAGCTGCCAGGAGCCTCCTCTCCTGCCTTCCCCTCAGCAGCCCAGCTGGTGCTGCCTGGACACGACTCCCCTCCAGAGGTGCGACTCTAGGTTCTCGGATCAGAACTGGCTTTTGCTTCTCGAGAACAGTGCTGCAGCTGTCACGCCTTCTCCCCTGCTGTGCATGCGCTGTTGATGTCGCAGGGTTCACCCCTGCAGAGAGCACTGCTGACCTTCCTGTCCTGATGAAGCAGGCTTCTGAGTGATGGCTGAATCCTGGAGTGGGATTGCAGGCATCCTTCCTGAGGAGGGGACATCGCAAGGTGGGAAGGGGTAGCAGCTGTGGCCAGGGGGACCCCACACTCTAGAGTGTCAGTCTCCAAAGGTCTTCCAACTAGGGCTGCACAAGCAGACCTGTGTGGTTTGATGACTGTCTAGACGTTATTGGGCCAATTTCATACACACACACACACACACACACACACACACAGTCTGTGCATGTGTTCACACACAAAACATGTATACACACACACGCACATGCACACACACACGCACATGCACACACACACACACACACACACACACATGAAGGCCCAGCAGAGACAGCAAATAAGAGGACAATAGAAGCGAGAATAGTTAAGTCTCATCTAATGCTTGTGATTAAAATCTTGGCTTAGAGAAACTCACACTTTGAATAAAATAGGTACCTCCATTTCAGCACTTTTCCATCCTAAACTAACCTATTTACAAACATATAGCACATTATAACTCACAAAAATATTTGGGTAGGGGCTGGAGCGGTGGCTCAGCAGTTACAGCACTTGCCTGGCATGTGCAAGTATGCGGTTTTGAACCCCAGCACCATATACACAACAGAGTGCCGGAGCAACGAAAGTCACATGAAAAACTAAATAAAAATTGATTCTCTCTGTCTGTCTGTCTGACAGATATATATATATATATATATCTGTCACTGTCCCTCTCTCCTAAAAAAGTATTTGGGGGCTGGAGTGGTGGCTCAGCAGTTACGGCGCTTGCCTAGCATGTGCAGGTACACGGGTTCAAGCCCCAGCACCCACATATACAACTAAGTGTCAGAGCAACAGAAGCCACATGAAAAACTAAATAAAATTGATTCTCTCTTTCTCTTTCTCACTGTCCCTCTTTCTTTTTTTAAAAAAAAGTATTTGGATAGAAAAAGCAAATCTCAATTTCTTTCCAAAAAACTGCATATGTTCCTAGAAGTATTGAACAATATCTTATCTCATGGTCTTTACAAACAAAGAATAAATATTTTCCTGAACTAAGGAACCCCACCCACCCCATCCCTAAAAGAGGAAATATTGACAGTCCTTCCAGAAACTTGGAGTGTCCACAAGAAACCTGAGAGCTCTGAAGTGCTTAGTCCTGCGTGCACCAAGTGCCGGAACTCAGGTGGCCTCTCTTACCTCAGCTCTGCGCCCAGGGACCTTGTCAATAGCTTGGCCACGTAGATTGGCCCATTTCCAGAACCGTAAGCTTGTTCAAGTGGACAGTGGTCTCCAACACACTTACAAATAATCAGGACAGATCCACACATGGGTTGGGTTCAACCAAAGATATTAATTATTCAAAATTCAGCCACACGTGTCCCCAGTGTGAATCATGGTAATTTTCAAGATACCAAACAAATGAAGGTGACTTTTCACACCTACTTTCAAAAACAATTTTATGCCTGTCAGTTCTTACCCTTACCCCCTGCTCTAGAAGCAACAGGGGACAATTCTAGGATAAGTACTATGCACACTGCCACCCCCACATTCCTGGGATTGTTCCTGCAGCTTCCCTACAGCAATCATGCAAAGTAGCTTCATTTTAAAAATTATTGTAATGCTTTATACCTAAGGTTGTGGAAGAAATGGAAAGATACAACACAGAGTCTGCGAATACTGGCGTTAGAAGCAACCACTCCCACAGACCTGCACAAGACCCCAGGAGATTAAAACCAGTGGACTTTCGCAAAAGTCTGCAGGAAGCAGTGCCTGGCTGAGTCGGCTCCCAGATGAGCCCCTGAGCCCAGCTTTGCCCCACCCCTGTATCTTCGATCACCTGTTGGTGATCTGTACTCTCTAGGGCCTGGCCCAGCTTCCCCCGGCCTCTCCCCGACTCTGCTCCAGCAAGTCCACTCCTTCTTCCTTCTGCCTCGGGGCAATGTGGAGGAGCCCTGCACACTCGGGGTGAAAGGAGGCACCAACAGCCTCACTCTCACTCCCTCACTCGGAAACGGATGCTGAACTTCCCTTCCCATTCGCTGACCTGGCCAAGATGGAAGCGTGCCTCTTTCTTCACGGATCACAGTTTATTAAAGGAGCTGTGTTTCTTGTTTTTCAGGTTTTAAAGAATTAGCCATTTTAGTGGGTTTCTCCCTGTTCTTTCGCTTATAGGAGCACCAGATGATCTCGTCTCATACACCAACCTTAATTGTATCTGCAAAGTCCCTATTTCTCAATAAGACCACCTCCTGAGGTTCCAGGTGGCTGTAAGATTTGGAGGACACTATGGCACCCGCACACACGTTAGGTGGGCATCCAGGTTCAGTGTAATTTGTGAAAATGCCTTTCCCCCGCCAGAGGGTTTCTGAAACAGTGATGTTCAAGTATTGCCCAATCTTACGGGACTCGTGGGCCACCAAGTCTACAGGTCACAGGGAACTTGAAACCGCCATGTCGGAGACAGCCGGGTCTGTTGCTCTCCCCACTGTGTCCTCCCCCTCACTCTGAAGCTCTGTGACGGGGTGCATACACGTGGACGAAGCTGCTTCTCTCTGTACCTTCCTGTGATGGCATCTCTTGCCCCAGCTTAGCTGCATCCACCTTTTTATCAGCAGTGCCCAGGCCGCCATGGAGCCAACCCGGAGGATTTCCAACGTCATGTAGCATATCTGGGAATACCTATCTTTCGCCATAATCATGTAGCTTCTCTGCTGCGTGGCCCTGCTGTTCACTGTTGTGCTCCTCTCTCCCTTGAGTCTTTGAGTGCATCAGTATTGGCTGTTTTACCTGCTTCTGAGCCAGCTCCAGCCTTCCCCGCCTGTCTGGAGTGTTTCCGTCCACCTTTATGCCTCTGGTTGTAGGCCACGTCTTACCGCTTCTTTCTGCGTCCCTGACTATCTTTTTTCATTGTGCAGTTCACACTGGAGGTGCTGTGCCCTTGAAGCAGGGTCTGCTCTATTTCAGGGAGCACTGGCTATCTTCCAGCAGGTAGATAATTTGTTGGGGGGCTGGTCAACCTTCTAAGGCAGCTCTCAGTTTTGGCCAGGTGCGTCTAGAATAGTCTTCACTCTAGCATGGAGGCCGACCTCGTTAGCTGCTGCTGTGGTCCCAGCTGAAGCCCTGGGTGTTGGGGCTGGCTCAGGGCTCCCTGTAGAATGGACTTCGGCTGCCCCTGTTTGGCGGAGGCAGAGGCCTCAGGGAGCTGCTGTGCAGACTCTTCAGAGCCCCTCCTGCCCTGAACACCCAACTGCCTGAGAACCGGACCTCCGGCTGGGCTCCACCCCCACCATCCCAGTCCCTGCATCTGTGGCCACTGTGTGCTCAGCACCTGGCCCTGTGGGAAGCACAGGTCCCCCAGGGTCCACTCAGGCCAACGCTGTTTACGCACTGGGCCGGGTTTTCAGTTGTCTGTAGCCAGGGATGGCCAGCGCTACTGGTGCGTTCTTACAGACGGTCATTAGTGCTTACCACCTTCACAGGGTGGTTGAGAGCTTGGTGACGTATTGTGTTTCCCTTCTACTTTATATTTTCTCTTTTTCCAGGCTTCCAGGGAGCCCTTAAGTAGATCCAATAATTAAACTGAACAAGATCTGCCCTTGTGATTTTTCTTGTTTGCTTGACCCTTTTTTCATTATTTTTAATTTCATTGTAATAAGCTGTGTGTAAAAAGGCATCTGTGAGCCCACAGAAGCCTAGTAATGCACTCACGTGACTACATTTGCACATGACCGCTACCTCACATCCCCAGCCTGTCCTAACTAGTCTCACTGTGACCACCGCATCTTCCTTGGCCTACACACTAAATAAATTAAGCACATGTAATCAAAACAGCTCAGTACTGGCAGAAAAACACATAGTCCAGCACTTCATAGTGAAGACCCCAGGAATAAACCCACACATCACAGACAACCGGTTTTCAATGGAAGTGCTAAGACACAACCCAACCCTGAGGCAAAGAGGGATCAGCCCTGACTTGCTTCAGTTTCCTTTCTGTGGGACAGAATTGGCACATGACACAGAGGAAGGCTTGAGACAGCTGAAGGCAAAAGGCCAGCAAGACTCCCCGTGCTGCTCAAAGGTCTGCTTGAAGGTCTCGTGTCCCGTGTCTGACCCCAGCAACCCCGATCACTATCTGCCATTCTGCTTCTGACCAACTTGGCCCGATGGTGGAGCACACCCTCACCTGACAAATCTCGGATCCCAAGATGAAGTCTTAGTCTGATCCAAGGTCTTTAGGAAAGAGATGACCCGTCAGTCCCCATAGCATGAGCCAGGGAACACCTCTTCTCCTCTGCAGAAATGCCCTGGAATGAAGGCTACTCCAAGCTACTCTACGTATCCTGCTGACCTTCAACTGTCACCTTTCAAATACTTTTTGAGACCCAAACCCCAAGTCTTTCCCTGGTGTCTATCTCTTAAATTGGGACTCACTGTAAGAGATTACCAAGGTCGAGCTCCCCTAGCCTCAAAATTAGGCATTTGCAAGACACTTTTCCTCTGCATCCCACTCCTCCTGCAGGAAAAAGACCAGGAGTTCTGTTCACCTGAACGCTATCAGGTGGTCTCTTTGTTCAAATCGAAGAGCATAGCAAGGGGCCATGGTCCTATGTGCAGGAGGGCCTAAAAGACAAAGGGAATGTTTAAGACAAACTTTAAAGTCCCAGCCAGCCGATAAACGCCCTCCCTAAACTCAAGTAATTATCAGGAAGTTAGCATACTTCATCCTGAGCAAGGTCCAGTTCTCCCTTCAAGGATAGTTTAACTGGTGGTAGGCTCAAGACACCCCCAAATAGACAGGTTCAAATTGTTCCAATTAGGAAATTATCCAAGTCACCAGGGAGAGCTTCAGATGGGGCCTCAGCGCACCAGGGTGAATTTACCACGACGCAGGCTGCGCCAGTGCTCAGGGAGTAACCAGAAGCCACTCTGCTTCACAGGAGGCAAGGACTACTGTAGGTCATCCTGACTGTTCCCTCTGTCTCACAGCGGGAACCCAGTTTCCCACCCTTCCGGAGTGCATCAAAAGGAATTGTGTGGAATTTGACCCCCAACCTTAATGAAGAAACACCTGAGGTTTCCTTGCACCTGAGCAGGCCTAATTACCAAGAGACAGGGCCTCTGACGGAGCACAAACCATAACACCATCTTGCAGCCAGGCCAATTTTTGCCAAAAGTGAAAAAAAAGTCAGAAGAGCCCTACATAAGTTCTTAGCCTTTCAAGCTCCAAATGTCAGCTGTCCTTGTCCCTTAGCTGCTTTCCTGAAATGCACCTGAAACGTAAACTACATGAGCAAGTGCCCAAACCACTGGAGACCAAAGGAAGTGTCACTTTTAAATCCAAGCTGCTGTGGGCCAGCAAAGATGCTAAGTAGCCTTGTCTGATATCATATTTCATGAGTAATCTGAAGTCAACAGCAGAAAACGGGCAAATTATATTTAACCTAATCCGGCTTAATCTTCATAAGTGCTTGTTAGAGGTGACATCAGATTCATTTGCAAAGTTAAAATTCTTAAATACCAACTGCCAAATATAAATCCAAGTTCTCGTGCCTTCTTAAATTCTAAGACAACATTTTGGGGTCTATTAAATGTGTTTTTATAAATTGTTGGTAAAGGCAAAACCAGCTCAACGCTGCTCTGTTTCTGGGTCTTCACTGAGAGCAAGGTTGCTAAAAGTTAAGCATCTAACAGGTATAATTCTCCCATCCAAGTACTCACCAGGCCCAACCCTGCTTAGCTTCCGAGATCAGATGAGATCGGGCGCATTCAGGGTGGAATGGTCATAGACTAACAGGTATAATTCTGTATGCAAAGAATACAAAAGGTTTCAGCCATTGAGTAAAGCACTGTAAATGTGTTTTATTTCATTGAGGAAAGGAGTAATTAGGATCGTCTCAGAATGCACATTTATGGAAAAAAGGCAACTAGAAAAGAGATATAAAAAGTTGTTGGTATGGAAATACATTTTGTATGGAAAATTAGAAGAGAAAGCAACGTTTCTAGATGAGAAATTATCTTGTAGGGTAAACAGGTTGTAAAATGTCTAAGTAAGTTAACACAGTCAAAGTTATTTAAGGTTTTCTAATTTCTAGGTTTAACAACAAGAATTTCTAAAAACATTCTTTGCTCTTATTTATCAGGGTAACTTCTTGTGTCTGTTGGGTTTTAATACTTAGAGAAGCAAAGCTTTAAAACTCAGAGTTTGTATCTGTTTAGGTCTTAGTTACCTCATAACTGGTTAAACAGCTTCTTTTAGGTTATTACAATATAGTTGACACCCTAAATATATATAATACACAGTGTATGTATATATATATATACATACATTGAATGTTCAAACTTGGTCCAAGTGTCATGTAAAAGTTTGTAAAATGACAGCTTGTATGGGTTTAACACAGGCAAGATAAGCAATAAGTGCTGTCTTTTCTACATTATATCTCACATAAAAGGGCCATGCTATTATTTAAAGCCTGGATTACAACTATTTGTTTTCAGTAAGTAAAGGCTTCATCATATAAATGCATTAGATGCATTTATACATCAGATAATAAGTCTGTTTGCAATCACTAACATTGTTTCCTAAACATATAAGAGGTTTAAGTCTATCCTTGGATTTTTCCCAGTACTGTGATCTTAGAATAAACAGGGGATGTAACACATAATGAAGTAAAAGTTTGGGTAAATTTCAAAAGACACTTAAGAGTTGTAAAGGAGTTTTGGAAAAAGTAAGACTTATAAAAGATTTCAACAAATTTATGGATCTTTGTAGAAGTTAAGTAGATACCGAAGATGCATTAAGGCTATTATATAAATTATGTTTCTTTGTTCAAAGCTTTTATGCACACCAAAAATGTTTTTGCTTTTGTAAATTTTAGTTTGCATTTTCCTTATAAAATTTTATAACTGCTGCCTGTTAGTATTTTGCAGAACTATTACTTCTAACAGAGCAACATAAGTTAATTTAAGACAATAAACCATCACCTACAGAACAGATGGGTTAAAATACTAACTACTGAAATTAACTCTAATCAAACAAAAGAAATAACTATAAAATTATTGACATTAAAGTTAAAACCCATTACCTCCACTTCATGAATGGTGAAACTGGCCTTCTAGATATTTAAACCCCCAAAACTTGGAGACCAAAGTCACAGAAGTAAAAGGATCAAGGAAAAAGCAGCCAAGATTTTGGCCCTTTCCCTCTAAGATCAGCCAGGATCCAGGAACCAACAGGAACCCTTTAGCACCCTGCAACTCCTATGAGTCAACCAACCTCCTGACAGAGAGACCCTAAGAACTCTAGAGAACAGGAAGCCAACCAGTACACATTCTGCAAAGAGGAGGGTCATTGGAGAGAGAAATGTCCCTGATGCTTCCAAGGGAAGTCACCTGTAGTCAGCAAGACCCTGACCTATCCTGGCAGACAGCATGACTGGTAGAGGAAGGTAAGGAAGCCAAGAGGTTTCTCAAATGTTCCCCGGAGTGATCCTGACAAATCTCAGCTGACTCTTACCAGCAGATAGGAAAAAGGTCAATTTTGACCAGCTTGGTCTTAAACATCTGGAAGGAGAGTATAACCAAAGCACAGTCACATATGAACACTAGGAAAAAGGTAACAGCTCTTTTAATATAACTTAACATACATGCTGTGTCAGTCCTCTCACAAGTAAGTAAAACTGGGAAGTCATAAAGGAAGGGTTACAGAAAACACTACCTGAGTCACAAGTTAGTTCTAACTCAGTTTGAGACTGCAAATCTTCTTAGCCTCCTAGTCAAGGAAGGGGGAGTCTGTGCTATTGCTGACACCTCCAGATGTTCCTGTGTGTATATAAATGCTAGGTGGAGACATAAGTCCAGATGAGCTTACTAACAGCCAAATGGATGAGGGACCACACCCTCCAGTGTAAACTGACCATGGCAACATGGGAACAAATATGATCTTGGATACCCTTTCTGACATGGCCAACCCTGTCTCAGCTTCATCAAAACAATTGGCCTAAGTTTACTTTTTGAACCATGCATTTCCAACTGCCTTGTATGCACCACCTCTGATGGGGGTGACCCTGACTGCCACGGCCAACACCCCTTGTTAGCAGGAAGCAGACAGAACTATCATCAACCAGTTTCCTCTAACAGCAGTTAGAGTTACCTCTCCAGAGAGGGATTTGAGGCAGGATGGATCACCATAGGCAGCCAGGATAAGGGCCTTGGAGAAGGACAGGTGGGGAGGGGACATGATGCCAACCTGAAAGGACACAGCGGGTCTGAAAGACTCCCTGTGATTCACTGCTCCCTGCCATTGCTAACCACAAGGCCTTCTTGTGACCTAGAAACCAAATGAAACTAAATACATTCTCTCCTTCTCTCTCTCACTGTCCTTCACCATCTTTAAAAAAAAATCACCAGGCAAGACTGATCAAGGAAAAAGAAAAGAGAAAATCAATCACCATTACCAGGAATGAAAGCAGGGCTATCACTATAGATCCTACAGACATTGAAGGATTTTGTTTATTCGTTATTTTTTTCTTATAGATTCTTCTAGGGCTTAAAATATGTATTGTATCATATCTACTTCAGATTTATACCAAAATCTGGTAAAATATAAAATATTACCCAATATGTCTCTTTTCCTTTCTTTTTAGCATAGTACTATGATATATACCATATACATGTATATATATAAACATACACACATATGTGTATATATAAGAACATACCGGAGTAATGATTTTATATTTTAGTGGAATTTAGTATAAATCTGAAGTAGAAATTATATTTTTATTTATTATTTTTTAAAGAGGACAGTGAGAGAGAGAGAGAGAGAAGGAAAGAGAGAAACAACTTTATTTAGTTTTTCATCCGACCTTCGTTGCTCCAACACTTAGTTGTGTATGTGGTGCTAGAGTTTGAACTCGGGCCCTCGTGCATGCCAGGCAAGCACCTTAACCACTGAGCCACTGCTCCAGCCCCAAGAAATTATATATATATATACACACACACACACATATATACTTGTTACATAAATACATATAAAACAAAACCAGCAATATATTGTTGCAATTATTATTTTATATATTGTGATAGATATTGTATACATAGATATATCTTACAAATCCAACAATGCACTGTTGTAAATATTGTTTTATATAATTTAAAACCTTTGAAAGATCGTAGTTGAAAGACTACAAATATACAAAATATACATGAATAATAAAAGAAAAAAATAAAATTTAAAAATAAAACCCACCAGGCAAGACAGGTCCTCTTAATTATGCACTTCTGATTGGCTTATTGAGCTCGGAGCTTGAAGAGCCTGATTGCTCCAAGCTGACCTCCCTCACCCCACCTGTACTGGGCCATCAGATATGCCCTTAAAAGCCCTAGACAGTTCACATCCATTGGCATTCCTCCTTCAGGAGATCTGCTTTCTTTCTTTCTATCACTCTAATGAATTGTATTATTTTGCTCTCTCTCTTATGTCCATGAATTTCGTTCCTCGAATTCACAAAATAAAGAACCCTACTGCTAGATCTGCATTGCAACACCTTGGGGAACAGGCACTTTTTTCAAATAAACAGAGCTAGGAAAATAATGCTGAAAAGTGAAACTAGACCCCTGTTTCTCCCCAGTTAAAAAACAACTCAAAATGGACTCACACATAAGATCTGAAACTAGGAAACTGCTGGAAGAAACACAAAGAAACACTTCAGGAAATTAGATTGAGCAGGGATTTTTTTTTTATAAGACCGCAAAATACAGGAAACAGAAACAAAAATAGACAAGTGGAATTGCATTAAACTTAATAGCTTCTTCACAGCGAAGGAAACCACAGAGGGTGGAGAAGTTACAGAATAGGAGAGGGTGCTTGCACACCGTACATCTGAAGAGGAGCTAATAGCCAAAATATTTAAGGAATTTAAAAAACTCAAAAATAAAACAAAAAAATACAAATTAAAAATGAGCAATAGCCCAAAATAGACATTTCTTTAAAGAGACATGCAGATGGCCAACAGGCACATGAAAAAAAATGTACAACATCACAAATCATTATGGAAATGCAAATCAAAACCACAGTGGGCTATCAACTTACTTTAATAGGAAAGGCTTTTATCCAAAGGACAAAAGACAATGAATGCAGAAGTTGCAAAGAGAAGGGGAATTCCTGCCCACTGCAACAGGTACAGATCAGCGCCATCCTATGGAGATCAGGTGGAGTTTCCTCAAAAAATTAAAAATAGGATTAGCACACGATCGCACAATCCCACTACTGGGTACAAGCAAAAGGAAGTTGAAATCCGTCTGTCCAGAGGTGTTGGGTCTTTTGTGTTGAACACAGAGCTGTCACAGCAGTGGACAAAGGCAGCCAGCCTAGGTGTCCATCAACTGACAATCAGATAAAGGAAACATCGGATGTGCACACTGTGTCACATTTTGCCACTTGTGACAACACTCTGGAACTGGGGATGATCACGTCAGTGAAGCACCACAAGCGCAGGAAGTAAGTGTCACTCTCAGTGATGATCTCACTCATGCATGCAATCTCAATAAAAAGGACCTCTTAGAAGTGAGAGTACCCGGGAAGGTAGGGCAGAGCGAGGGTCAGGGATGGGTATTCATGAGGCCCTCCTGGGTCACAAAGGGCAAATGACTTAATGTCACCCAACTGCAGATGCCACACGCATATACACAATGCCCCTCAGCAGCACCTGGACCAGTGTTCGAGTGACGGGGTGCTGGACATTGCCAAGGTGACACATGAGACAGGCCACCATCACAGTTCACCAGCTCCAGAAGCAGCAGGCACAGTGGCTACTCCAAACTAAGTCCTAGAGCTATCCTACCAGGGAGCCAGGAAGCAAAACTCACTTGCACCTTCAACACTTCTCACTAAACCCACACCAGGAGAATTAGAGCCCATTCAGGAAGGTTCTCCATGGGCTCAACAAGTCTAACTTTATGTAAGGTCACTCTGAATCACCAGCTTGATTGGATTAAGGTACTCCTAAGATTAAGGGTCTTCTGGGAGTGTAGAGTGTGGATGAAGACATTTCTAGGAATGATTGGCAAGTGGGACGGTGAACTGAAGTGGAGACCCACCCTACATGTGGGCAGCACTGTCCAGTGGGCTGCAGGCTTGGATGGAATAAAAGCTGGATGAACAGGGAGCAGCAGCAGATGCAAGTCCAATCCTTCTCCAACAGGTTCTTGGTTGTTGCTGTGATGGTCTGGAGACATCACACTGCAGCTCCTTCACTCTTCCAGGGTGACCTCTGCCCAGTGAGTCTCCAGGGAGTTTCCAGGCCTTTGGTCCCTCTCTGGGGTAGCAGTGTTGATCCCTTTGTTTTGACACTTTGGCATCTTAGACTGCACATCTACTGACCCCTCCAGCTCTCCAGCCTGCAGGCACCATTGTGAGACTCTGCAGCCTCTGGTTGTGTAAGCCAATCTGGTAAGTTGATTCTGTTCCTCTAGAGAACCGCAACTAACACACCCCATCTCCAGCAAACCCTGAGCTTCAGAATAAAAACATGACACTGTCTCCTTTGACAAGCAGTTTAGAATCAGCACAGTGCCTGAGCTCCAGAAGGGAGGCTCAGAAGTTGAAGATGAGTCAAGAGCATCAAGAGAGAACCTACAGAATGGGAGAAAACCTGAGCGTGACAGTCTTTCACCCAGTCCCAGGTTTAGCTCCAGCCTCCACAGATGAGGGAAGACATTGAGCCCTTGAGTCTCCAGGTTGGGCTAACTTCACTTAGCATGATTTCTTCCTTTGCCATCCATTTACCTTCAAAGGCTACATATCATTGTTTCTAATAGGTAAGAAGAACTCCATTGTATATATATATACCAGAGATTTTGGATCCATTCATTCAGTGAGGGGCATCTGGCTTGATTTTATAATTTAGCTATTGTAAATTGAGCTGCTATGAACATTGATTTTGCTGTGTTGCTGTAATATGCCGATTCTATCTCCTCTGGGAAAATACCCAGAAGAGGGAATAGCTGGGTTGTATGGTAGATCCAACCCTAGTTTTTTGAGGAGTCTCCACACTGCTTTCCAGAGTGGCTGCACCAGTCTGCAGTTCTACCAGCAGTGTGCTAGTGTTCCTATCTGCTCTCATCCTCTCTAGCATTTGTTACTGTTTGTAAATCTTAATGTACTTTTGATTTGCACTTCTCTGATTACTAGTGATTTAGAACACTTTCTCATGTGTTCACTGGCTTGCTTGATTTCCTCTGTTGAGAAGTTTCTGTTTAGCTCTCTGGCCCATTTATGGATTGGACAGTTTGAGTTTTTGTTATCAAGTTTTTTGAGTTCATTGTAAATGTTGGATGTTAGTCCCCTGTCAGAGGAATCACAGGCCATGGTTATCTCCCATTCTGTAGGCTCTCTCTTGACAGGTTTGACCAATTTCTTGGCTGAGCAAAAGCTTATTTATATAATGGCATTCCACTTATAGATTCTTGACTTTAATTCTTTCTCTTTGGGAGTTTTGTTGAGGAAGTCATTGCCAATTCCCACACACTGGAGGGTTAGTCCTAATTTTCCCTCTGGCAGTTGTGTGGTAACTGGTTTAATTCCTAGTCTTCTGATCCATTTTGATTTGATTTTTGTTCAAGGTGAGAGATAAGAATCTAATTTCAATTTTCTGCAAGTGGCTGTCCAGTATGTCCAGCTCCACTTGTTAAAATAGGCTCTTTCCTTTATGTTATATTTGGACCCCCTTTGTCAAAGATCAGAAGCTTAAAGATTTGTAGGTTACAGGGGTTAGGGATTTAGCTCAGTGGCAGAGCGCTTGCCTAGCACGCACAAGGCCCCAAGTTCGGTCATCAGCCCTGAAAAAAAAAAGATTTGTAAGTTTATCTCAGACTCTTCTATTCTGTTCCTTTGGTCTTCATTCCTATTTTGATACCAATACCACAAAGTTTTTGTTACTGTAACTTTATAGTATATTTTTAGATCTAATATTGCAAAACCATCTGTTTTGTTTTTCTTAATTAGTATTGTTTTGGCTATTCTGTATTCCTTCTTGTTCCAAATGAATTTGAAAATTGTTTTTTCTATATTTGTAAAGAATGACATTGGTATCTTGATAGGGATTGCATTGAATATGTATAGCACTCTTGGTAAATTGGCCACTTTAATTATATTAATTCTGCCTAACCAAGAGCATGGAACATCTTCCCACCTTCTCGGGTCTTCTTCAACTTCTGTCTTCAGTGTTTGACAATTTTCATTGTAGACATAGTTTACTTTCCTTGTTAGATTAATTCCCAAGTACTTTATTTGTTTAGAGGATCTTGTGAAAGGGACTAATTTCCTGATTTCTTTTTCTGCCCTATTATTGTTAGTGTATAGGAAAACTATTGATTTATGGGTGTTGATCTTGTAGCCTGCCACTTTGCTAAATCTGTTTATAAGCTCAAGCAGTTTTCCAGTGGAGTTTTTTGGATCTTCCAGATATAGGATCATGTAATCAGCAAAGGGGAGAGTTTGACTTCCTCTCTTCCCTTTGACTTCCTTCTCTTGCCTGATTGCTCCAGGTAGGGTCTTGAGGACTATATTGAATAGAAGTGGTGAGAGTAAGAACACCTGTCAAAGTTTAGTGGAAATGCTTTCAACTTTTCTCCATTTAGTATTATACTAGCTGAGCTTTTGGCATAAATGGCCTTCACAAAATTAAGGTAAGATTCTTTGACCCCTATTTTCTCTAGAGTTGAGCATAAATGGTTTCTGGATTTTATCGAAGGCCTTTTCTGCATTAATTGAGATGATCATATGGTTTTTGCCCTTAATTCTGTTTAAGTGATGAATTATATTTATTGTTTTGTGTATGTTGAACCAGCCTTTCATCCCTGGAATGAAGCCCACTTGATTGTGATGAATTATCTTCTTAGGTGTTTTTGAATGCAGTTTCGTAGAACTTTATTAAGGATTTCTGTGTCGATGTTCATCAGGGATGTTGGTTTATAGTTTTCTTTTTTTGTTGCATCATTGTGGGTTTTGGTATTAGTTTTACAGTTGCCTCATAAAAAATGTTTGGGTGAGTTCCCTCTTTTTCATTTTCTCGGAATAGCGTTATAAGGAGAGGTGTTAGTTCTTCCTCATAGGTGTGGTAAAACTGAGAAGCGAATTCATCAGTTCCTGGATTTTTCTTCTTTGGAAGGCTTTTAATTGCTATATGGATTTCAGTTCCTGTTATTGGGCTGGTTAGGATTTCATTTTCATCCTGTGTCAGTTTGGGGATTTTGTATGTGTCCAGAAATTTGCCCATGTATTCCAGGTTTTCTAATTTAGAGGAGCTTAGTTTTTCAAAATATGTTCTGATAAACCATTTGATTTCCATAGGGTCAGTGGTGATCATTCCATTTTCGTTGATGATTTTGTTGGTTTGCTTTGATTTTTTTCCTTCTTTTAGTGAGGTTAGTTAGAAGTCTGTCAATTTTATTTATTTATTTATTTTTGAAGAACCAGCTCTTTGTTTCATCAATTCCTTTTATTTGTTTATTTATTTATTTTCTTGTTCTTACTTTCATTGATTTCACCTCTAATCTTGATTATTTCTTATCTTATGCTGGTTTTGTTTTTAGATTGTTCTTTTTGTGGGGATTGGAGTTGGAATATAAGCTTATTTATTTGAGATCTCTCTTGATTTTTAATGTAGGCACTCAATGCTATAACTTTTCCCCTTAATAATTCTTTCATGCTGTCCCAAAGGTTTTGATACATTTTGTCTTCATTCTCATTCTCTTCTAAGAATTTCTTAATTTCAGCTCTCATGTCTTCTTGGATCCATTCTTCATTTAATAGGATATTATTCAATCTCCATGTATATGTGTGTTTTCTGTTGTGATTTTTGATGATAATTTCTAGGGTCATAATGTCATGGTCTGATAGGATACATGGAAAAATACCTACTATTTATATTTTCTGAGATTTCCTTTGTGAACTAGAATATGATCTGTTTTGGGGAAGAATCTGTGTGCTGCTGAGAAGAAGGTATACTCAGCTAATTTGGGATGAAATATTCTATAGATGCCTATTAAGTCCACTTGCTTTATGGAGTTGTTTAAACTGGAGATAGATATATATATATATATATATATATATATATATATATATATATATATTTTTTTTTTTTTTTTTTTTTTTTTTTTGCTTTGACAATCTGTCTATAGGTGATAGAGGAGTATTAAAGTCTCCCAGTACTATTATGTTGAGTTCAACAAGTGGTTTTATGTCATAGAGTAATTTTTCCACATAGTCGGGGGTGTTGGTGTTTGGAGAGTATATATTTACTATGGTTATATCTTCTGTTGTATTGTTCCCTTTACTAGGTTGTAGTGGCCTTCTTTATCTCTTCTGATTAATTTATGTTTGAAATCTATTTTGTCAGATATAAGTATTACAACTCCACCTTCCTTTCTTGGACTGTACACCTGGTAAATTTTTTACCATCTTTCACTCTCAATCTGTGGATATTTTTGGCTGTAAGGTGGGTCTCCTTGTAAGCAGCATATTATTGGATTTTTTAATCCAATCTGCTAGTCTGTGTCTTCTGATTGCTATATTGAGACCATTCACATTCAGTGTCAGGATAGTTATGTGGTTGTGGTTCATACTCATCATGTTTTATTAGTCAGTTTTGTGGTTTTTTGGTTGTCTTTTAATAGCATGTAGTTTTATTGAATTTCCTCTGTTTTTGGGATTTGAGGGGTGTTTGTCCTTCTATATGGACTCTATCTTTGAGGATTCTTTATAATGCTAACCAGCTGCAAGTTTGTTCTTATCATGAAAAGTTCTTATTTCCCCATCACATTTGAACCTGAGATTTGCTGGGTACAGTGTTCTTGGCTGCAGGTTGTGGTCATTCAGACATCAAAAGACCTATTTCTAGGATCTTCTTGCCTCTAGAGTCTGAGCTGAAAAATTAGAGGTGATCCTTATTGGTTTGCCTCTGAATGTGATTTGGTGTTTCTATCTTGAAGCTTTATTTATTTTTTTTTAATAAAGAGAGAAGAACAGTGAGAGGGAGAGAGAATCAATTTTTATTGAGTTTTTCACATGGCCTTCACCACACCAACATGCAGTTGTGTACGTGGGTGCTGGGGCCTGAACCTGTGCACTTGAGCATGCCAGGGAAGCACTGCAACTGCAGAGCCAC
>PVKS010033580.1:0-21604 GCA_004027875.1 Aplodontia rufa | reverse complement strand
GAGAAGGGGAGGTGCTCAGTGCTACAGATGAAGCTGGAAAGCATCTCAGCAATACTGTCCTACCCTGATGCCACCAGGGGTGTGGCACTCAACTGCAAAGAGGGAACAAGGAGCCACTTGGCTTCTGCTTCTGCTTCCCCCAGGCTCTGTGTCCAGAGCTCCCACAGCTGCGCAGTACAAGGCAATCATGCAATATTTTTAAGCAAGCCATGATAAATAATCACATTGAAGGAATAAACACCTATCTCTGGGTAAGACGGAATAGAAGCACGCCACCCTTTCTCTCCTACTTCAATCCAATGACCAATTTCCTGTTTTTCCTCTGGTATATCCCAACCCAGACTCAAGACAGACCAAAACAAGATAAGGACATTGGATGAAGACAGAGAGTTCTGCAGAAGCAGCCCTTGAGTTCTGGCTAAGGATTGAGAAAGGGGGAGAGAGCGATGGCTCAGGGGTAGAGAGCTTGACCAGCATGCATGAGGACCCAGGTTCCAACCGCAGCACCACAAGCACAACTGTCAGGAAAACCAAAAAGGGCGGGGTGGGATGAGAAAGCAGAATCCTACTACTCAGACAAAAGAAAACACCTCATGTCCCAGGTCATAGGCAATCCCACACTGATGGTGATTGTGTCAAGAGCGAGGCCCTAAGCAACTTAGACTGTCTTAACATAAAATATAAAAAGGGCTGGGGGATATGGCTCACTGGTTAAGTGCACCTGGGTTTGAGCCCCAGTACAAAAAAAAAACGAAGGAAAAGAAAAGAAAAAAGAAAGTTCGATCAATACTGAATACAATATACACAAAAAATTAACTCAAAATGGATCAAAGAACTAAATGTATGAGCTAAAACATTAAAAACTTTTAGATGAAACCACAGGGAACAAGGTAATGACGTTAGGTTTAGGGTTTGGTTTGGTTTAGTTTGGTACTGGAGATGGAATCCCACAGTGCTTAACCACTAAGCCACATCCCCAGCCCTTTTTATTTTCTTATTTGAAACAAGGTCTTGCCAAGTTGCTTTGGGCCTTGCAAAGTTGCTGAAGCTGACTTTGCAATCCTCCTGCCTCAGTCTCCTGAGTCACTGGAATGACAGGAGTACGCCACAGCGCCTGGCATGGCATTAGATTTAATAATGATTTCTTGAATTTGCACCAAGAGTTAAGAAAAATTTTAAAAACAGATAAATTGAACATCATAAGAATTTAAAAACTTCTTTGCATCAAGGGGCACAATAAGCATAGTGAAAGGCAACTTATGAAATGGAAGACAAATATTTGAAATCATGTATTTGGCATGCTGTTAATATTCAGAATACATAAATAACTCCCATAACTCAATAGCAAAAACAATGATTCTAAAAATGGGGAAGTGGCACCCAGCCCCGGCTGGGTCACTACTTTATCTGGGGTGGGCGGAGCAAGACCCTCAGAGATTGGCTGGTAACTCCCATCAATCATTGGGCAATTGCTACATGTCACCAGGACTTGTTTGCCAGCATCTGATTAATTGCTCCTTTCATGTGCGTGTAGGCTGCCTGATGCCTCACCCAGGTGCCTGGAATCAACCTAACAGTTACCACACTTGCCTGGCATGTGCAAGGACATGAGTTCAAACCCCAGCACCACGCATACAACAAAGTGAGGGAATCACTCCTTTCTCTTTTCTTCCACCTTGCCAGGTCAAGAAAATTAAGGTTACATTTGTTTTTTTTTTTTTTTTTTGTATTTTAATACATTTGGTTTTTAATGTACTGAAAATATTTGTACGGATCGACTATATACCAGACTCTGTGCAGTAAGACAGAGGCAAAAAGCCTTCCAGGATGTCACTGAATTATGCAGTGAGGCTGTCAGTAGAAAGAAAGCCACAGTGCAAGGAGGCGAACCAGGTAACAGGCTAGGACAGGTGTGGGAGATCGCAGAAGGATGGGTGCTTTGTTCCATTTGGAGAAGAAGGGATGTGGGGAGGCACAGACCAGCCTTCACAGAAAGCCTTGAGCATCAGTCACAAGAAAGTAACTCTGCAAAGCACACTGAGTAGACGCCTCAGTCAAAGGCAGAGGGGACAGTGCACACACAGACAAAAAAAAAAAAGGCACTCTTCTGAGCAGGCTGGCCTTGGTATTATAACTAGCACTTGGAAGGCCAGTACCTGGGTTCAGGTAAGACAGAGAGGAACATGATCAATGCACAACTCTTTCCTTCACTATAAATTGGCAAATTATATTAATTGTGCATGTATAATTAATATAAATATATACATATACATATGCATATATACATGTATATACAAATATATACTTATATATATATAATCCCAGAGGGGAAAATAAAAGGTTTTTTTGACACTGGGGTTTGGCACAGAGGTGCTTTACCACTGAGCCACATCACATCCTTTTTATTTTTAGTTTGCCTTTTGAGATAGGGGCTTGTCAAGTTACTGAGGGTCTCATCAAGCTGTCAGACTGACCTGAAACTTGAGATCCTCCTGCCTCAGCCTCACAAGCTCCTGGGATTACACGGTGGGTACCACCATGCCTAGCCCCAAAAGGAAGCGTGTAAAAGAAACACATCCATCAGCAGTCTCTCCTCTTGCCTCATTCTTCTTATACAGTCTCTGATTTTTTCATTCATCCTCTTCTGGCTTTGTGTGTTCCCAGGTATCTTGTTCTTTGGGGATGATTGCCTTTATACTAAACATACAGCAACCCTGGCAAGTGGCCCATGTGAATTCTCTGCATTGAACAAGGCCTTTTCTCTTGGCTCCAGAACTAATAGGACTGGACTTCAGATAGTCCATACTTTATTAAGGAACTTGGACTAGAGTGTGTAGCAGCTGGGTCAGACGAGCCTGAAACATACAGATCATGGTGGAGAATAGATTCCAAGGGATCGAAGCTACAGGGTCAAAGACCAGCTTGTCATTTTCTTAGGAAATAACAACTGGAATTAATCTAAGGTAATAGGAATGGATCTAAGAGATATTTGCATGGTAAGCATCAATTGTTCTTCCTGACTGGGTGTCCACACAATGAAAAGAGTGGAAGAGTACCCTGAGGTGATCACAGTGGCTGCCAGTCCTTTAACTATGCCCTTAGTTGAGATAAGGAACACAGAAAAGAGGTTGTGCAGAGAAAATATGCCTTCAGCTTTAGACTTTTGGTGTGTTTGAGGCATCAGGAGAATTTTATCAAAAGTATATACACATGGGGCTGGAGCGGTGGCTCAGCGGTTTCAGTGCTTGCCTGGCAAGCATGAGGACCCGAGTTCAAACCCCAGCACCATGTATACAATTAAGTGTTGGAGCAACTAAAGCCATGTGAAAAACTAAATAAACGTTGTTTCTTTCTCTGTCTCTCTCACTATCTCTCTCTCTTAAAAAAATCTTTAAAAAAAAGTATATAAACATATAAATAAAACAAATTATTTTAAAATTTGGACATGTTAGCTGGGCACAATGACACATGTCTGAATCCCTGCAGCTTTGGAGGCTGAGGCAGGATTGCAAGTTCAAAGTCAGCCTCAGTAATTTAGTGAGACCCTGTCTCAAATAAGAAAAAAGGGCTGGGGATGTGGCTTAGCGTTAAGTGTCCCTGGGTTCAATTCCCAGTACAAAGAGAAATAAATAAAATAAATTCTGAGCATACTATAGCGATATAATAGCACTGTGCTCCCCAAAACCTATATTATTCACAGGAAGGTTTGTTGTAAAAATTTGAGGTGAGATGAGTATGAGCAACTGTATAAATGCTAATGTAAAACTAACTGCTGGTTAGAATATCAACTGATATGTCTATCATGTAGAAAACTAATTTCATTTTCAGGTTCAAAGCTGCCATCAAACCTTAGCAGTAAAGGCAGAAAAAATCCAGAATTAATGGTGTTTACTTTTTCCCACTAATATTAAACATCAAAAGCAATTAATTTTCTAAAAATTATAATGGCTCACAAAAGGAAACATAATTTGTTTAGCCCAAAGCAACATCCATTGAGATACCAGGATTTCTACAAACTACAGCTATGCTTAACCGTGAACAGTCACAACCAAAATTTATGCTAACATTTTCTAGGAGAGAAAAAACTTAAAAATACACATTGAATGGACCAAAAAACTGTGTTACATATATGCAATGGAATTCTACTCGGCAATTAGAAACAACAATATTGCAGCCTTTGAAGGTAAATGGATGGCAGTGGAAGAAATCATGCTGAGCAAAGAGCCAAACCCAGAGAGTCAAGGGTCGAATGTTTGCACTTGTTTGTGGAGGCTGGTGCAAAATCCAAGCTTGAGTGAAAGGTAGTCAAACTCATGTATTAGCAAAGGCGTAGCAACACTTAATGTAGGGCAACCATAGACAGGTGGGTGGGGGAGGGGGGAGATAGTTGGGAGGAAGGAAAAAAGGAAGGAGAATAGGGAGGGATCCAGGAAGACAATCAACAATGTAGCATACTCTTTATCCCCCAGAAAATCCAAATAATACTTATGCAATCATTTAATTCTGGAAAAATCACAATTTAAGCATTTATAAAGCTTGTAGGAGCAAAATATAGAAGAATCAAGAGACTGGGGTGTGGGTGATGGGGTACTTCTGGTTTAAGAACATATGCATATCATATTGTTACTTTATATGTACTTATTATTGTACAATAACTCAACTCCTTAATAAATTTTTTTTTTTAAAAAATACACATTACATTGAGCCAGGCACAGCGGCACATGCCTATAATTCCAGCTATTTGGGATTCTAAGGCAGAAAGATTGCAAGTTTGAGGCCAGCTTGAGCATCTTAGTGTACCAGGAATTTTAAAAAGTAAAAACAAGGGGCTGGTGCGGTGGCTCAGTGGTTACGGCGCTTGCCTGGCATGTGCAAGTACACGGGTTCAAACCCCAGTACCCACTTACACAACTAAGTGTCAGAGCAACGAAAGCCATGTGAAAAACTCAATAAAAATTGATTCTCTCTGTCTCTCTCTGTCTCTCTCGCAGTCCTTCTCTCTTTAAAAAAAGAAAAAAGAAAAAAGAAAAAAATAAAAACAAAAAGAACTTGTAATGTTGCTTAGTGGTAGGGTATTTACCCTGGGTTCAATTCCCAGTATTGCAAATAAATAAAGAAATATGTAGAAAAGTGTAAAAATGATATTAAAAAAGGAATCAGGTAGGTAATTAAAATATAATCTGTGAACTTAATACTATGCACTTTATATACAATCCTATAATTTATTCCTCAACACATGAGAACTCAATATACAGATTTTATAAATCAATGAACTTCATTCCAAAAAAGTGCAAAAATCCCTGCTCTAGTGGTGCTTACAATCTAGCTATAGAAGAACAGGGAAGATTTATAAAAATAAGAAAAATAAACAGCATGCTATTGGAAGAGAAATGCTTAGGAGAAAAAAAAAAAAAACAAGGAAGAGAACTAGCCCATGCTATAGGTCATAGGAGCAATGACCTCAGACACGATGATCTGAGAAGGCATTGATTGGTCACAAAGGTGCCAACTGAGCTGGGCATGGTGGCACACACCTGTAATCCCAGACTTGGGAGGATAAGCAGAAGGATCACAAGGACAAAGCTAGCCTGGGCAATTTAGTGAGACTCTGTCTCAAAATTAAAATTTTATATGTATCTGGGGGTATGGACCAGTGCTGTAGTGCTTCAGTACAAAAAAAAAAAAAATAGTGTCATCTGAAAAAAGACTTGGAGACCCAGAGTGAGAAAGTCATGGGGACATGTAGTGGAAGAGAAATCCCTGGCACAGAATAGGACCTAAGGCACTGAAGCAAAAACATGCCCAGTGGCCAAGGATCACCAAGACAGCCCAGAAAAGATAAAACGGAGCAGGGAAGCCAGAGAATATTCTGTCCCAAGATGGCCTGGAGGCATCTGGAGGGGCAAAGTGGAGGAACAACAGGACCAACCTCTGCTATAAAATGAAACTCTGGTTATTGCAGTGAAAACAGATGGTAGAAGGGGAGAAAGAGAAAGCCAACAGCTGCAGGAATTAGACATCTATTAGAATAATCTTGGAGATGATGGTGGTTTAGACCAGGGCATTGGAGTGGAATGGTGATGTACTGGTTCATTTTCTGGTGCTATAATAAAATACCTGAAGCTGGGTACTTTGTAAAGAGGTTTATTTAGCTCATGGCTCTGAAGTTTCAAGAGCCTGGTACCAACATCTGGTCAACTCTAGGGAGGGACTAGTGGCAGATAGCATTAGAATAGCAGGAGCATAAGAAGACAAGATAGTGCGACAGGAAGCCAGAGAAGGACCATGCTCAGGAGAGACAGAGTGAAAAAAAGGAGACAAAGAGAATCAATTTTTATTTAGTTTTTCATGTGGCTTTCGTTGCTCCATCACTTAGTTATGTACGAGGTGCTGGGGTTTGAAACTGCATACCCTCAGATGCTGGGCAAGCACTGTAACCACTGAGCCACCGCTCTAGCCCCCATGTTCATTCTTTATAACAACCCATTCATTCATTCTTTTTCCTTTCTTTTTTCTTTTTGCAGTACTGGGGATTGAATTCAGGGCCTCAAGCATCTTAGGCAAGCACTCTACCACTGAGCTATATCCCCAGCCTTTTTTAAAAAAAAAAACTTTATTTTGAGACAGGGTCTCATGAAGTTGCTCAGGCTGGCCTTGAACTTTTGATCCTCCTGCTTCAGCCTACTGAGTAGCTGGGATTACAGGTGTGTACCACCATGCCTGACTTTAACAATCCATCCTTGAAGAAATTTACTCCATGTGACCAGCATCAATCTATTCTGAAGGCTGTGCCCATGACCCAATTATTTTCCACTACATCCCTCCTTTGAAAGTTCCCACCACCTCAAACCTGCCATACTAGAGACCAAGCTTCCAGCCATGAGCCTTTGGAGTATACCCTCAAACTACATCCAATTCATAGCAGGCGCAAGGTCCAGATTCAGAGTATTTTGAAAGTAGATCCAAGAGGACTTCCTAACGATTGAATTTGGAATATGAGAGGGGAAAAAAAAATCAAGAATAATGTTGGTGTCAGATGCAGTGGCATATGCCTATAATCCCAGTGACACAGGGAGACTGAGTCAGGAAGATGGTGAGTTTGAGACCTGCCTGGGCAACTTAATGAAATCCTGGGTTTTGTTTTGTTTTGTTTTTGGTACAAGGGATTGAACCCAAGGGCACTTAACCACTGAACTACATTCTCTGCTCTTTTTATTTATTTATTTATTTATTTTAAAGAGAGAGGGACAGTGAGAGAGAGAAAGAATCAATTTTTATTTAGTTTTTCATGTGGCTTTTGTTGCTCCAACACTTTGTTGTGTATGTGGTGCTAGGGCACAAACCCACATCCTTGTGCATGCCAGGCAAGTGTGGTAACCACTGAGCCACTGCTCCAGCCCCCAACCCTTTACTTTTATCTTTTATTTTATTTTATTTTTGTTTTAAAGAGAGAGGACAGTGAGAGGGGAGAGAGAGAGAGCGAGAGAGAGAAGAATTAATCAATTTTATTTAGTTTTTCACCTGGCTTTCATTGCTCTGACACTCCATTGTGAACAAGATACTGGGGTTTGAACTCAGGTCCTTGGGCATGATAGGCAAGCTCCATAACTTCTGAGCCACCACTCCAGCCCTACTTTTATCTTTTAAAAGTACTCATTCACATTAAATCTTTGCCAAATCTCCTACAGAGTACAAAATTGACTAGCTGAGGATTTACCGCCTCTCAGCCCTAACAGATGCAATCAGAGAATGTTCTAAATGGAGGCAGCAGCCGTCTCAGAATGAAAAGCAATAGCTCTGAATAATCTCCAAGCTAAATAATGAACAATCAAGAAAAAGCATCCTTAGTTCAGAGAAAACTAGACCACGGATCTGATACTCCATACTTCTATATTACTTTTGCCACCAGCTGCCTGAACTTTGACAATCTCTTGGCCCTTCTCGGCCTCCATTCCTCCATGCATAAAATGAGGGAATAAAGATAGAATTCCCAGTTCTGAATCTCCATAATTCAATATCAACATAACAACACTATTTTCATGCAGAGCATCTTTGAGGTTATGTGTGAATGAACCTCATTCTTTTATATGTTTTTAAAGCTCACAATATCATTCTTACACTCAAGCCCGACACTGCTGATAGCTTTATTTCTGGGGCATTTATTCCTTATGCAAATGGACTAACTCATATAGGTCCTGAACTGACGTGACACGTTGGATTGCTCCATGCAAGAAACACTCAAGGGGTTGGGGATTTAGCTCAGTGGCAGAGCGCTTGGCTAGCATGCGCAAGGCCCTGAGTTCGGTCCTCAGCCCTAAAAAAAAAAAAAAAAAAAAAAGAAAGAAAGAAACACTCAAATATTTACACTTTTATTTTCCTCCCCAGAACCAGTTAATTCAGAAGATTTAGTAATAATGAGAAATGATTGCGCCTACCTGCCCTGAGCATGAATATAGGACATTGTCCCTGCAGGGACTCCAGGAGCCATGGCATAAATGAAATGTTTAGTTCCCTCTTCCAGCAAAAGGAATCCAAAATATAATACTTCAAGCTTTGTCTATTGATGTAGCATAACTGAAAGAAAATCAAATCAAAATGAAACACAATGCTCACTACAGGTAAAAAGCAAGATAACGATGAAGGCATTCTGCCTTCCAGATAAACATTTAAAAACCCAAAAGCAAGGTTTCTCCATATTTACTTTCTGCATAAAATCGGATCAAGAAAACAATGTACAACAAAATGCAAATCAGCACTCTAGAGACATAAAAATCTGAAGAAAGAGCATGTTGGCTTTTGAATTTTCAATTGCTGTCAGAAAATACATATTAGGAAAAAAAATAAACTACCACTGTGCCTATCCTTTTAAAACTGTGCCTAGCATTTTGTAAATTAAGGATTAAAAGGCAGTTCACCAGGCCCACTTCCTGCCAGGCAGTCATAGGTGTTCAGACTCCATCATAAACAGAGCAGGAAGTGGGTGAGGAGCTTCATCATGGGGTCACTGCAGCCAGACTAACCACAGTGAACCATGTTCTTTCCTTCTTTTCTCTCCCCTCTCTCCCTCTCTCTTTCTCTCTCCTCCTATGTGTGTGTGTGTGTTGCTGGGAATTGCACTCAGCACTTACACATGCTAGGCAAGACCACTAGGCCCCAGCCCTGAACCACCTTCTCAAAAGTTCTGTAGAGACTATCGTTTCTCAGGGGGTTTTCGGTTCTGGCAAAGAGGTGAGGGAGAAATATTCCAGAAATAGTCAGTCAGTGGATACAAGGACATTTGTTTACAATGGGGCAGCCATTCACCAGGTGGGGTTTTAGGATTTACCAGGAAGGGAATCCAGCAGCAAGAAATATCAAGGCAAACAGGAGAAGAAATAGCATAGCAGGGTTCACATTTGCAGTGGTGACCAATGTTCACAGGGTTAGAATTGAGCTTCTCTACCAAGCATTGGTAGAGTAACGAGGCCCTCTTGCTGTCCTGGCAGGGGAACCGGCAGTGGGGGAACTGGTCAGAGTCCCGGTGGATGTGGCCTCCTGCTGCACAGACTAAGTGTTCACCACACTCACAGCAGGAAGCTCCTTCCTTCTCTGTGAGTGTGGTCTTAACACTTCAAAATTCATACTCTTTGGACCAGCTGTCCTATTTGAGAGAAGCCTGGAAGCAGAACTCCTGCCAGGATGGAGCCTGGAACTGGGGCATGTATAGTGTAGTGGTGAGACAGTTTTAGGAGACATAGTAAGATGGCTAGGTAGTCAGGACAGGCCAAGGGCCCCATCTAAGAGCTAGCTGATAGAGAGCAATTGTCAGGGCATACCCAGGGCCTTCATATGCAAATGACCATGAGGCTCACCTGTGGGAGCAACTCCTTTGTCCCTGAGGTGGGAAAACTAAGAAGTGGGGTGGACACAGATGGGAACTTGGAAAGAATTGCTGCCTGTTTTGCGTAGATTTTAACCAATGACTTTGGTCCTTAGTTTCACTGCCTCTTTGCATAGGGTTCAACCAATGATGTAGATGCATTTCTCAATGCCTACTTCACATGAATGTTAATTATGCTCATACCCCAAATCAATAACCCCTGGCCTGACCTCCTTTAGATGGTGTCCTGCTTCCAGGTGCCCCTCCCCCTTGCAGAGTCTCTGCTCTCCTTCCTTAAATCAATCAATCCTATTCCTTTTACTTCCCCTTCCATGGTTGTCCATGGATTTTATTTTTCAAATTTGTGAGACAAGAACCCAGAAGATTGGCGTCGAATTCCTGGGGTGAATTTCCACCACACCAAAAGCTGCAACACCCAGCTTTTAGCTGGGGAGCTGCTAACACTTTTTCGGCTGCAGACACCTGCAGTCAGCCCAAATTCCCAGTTTAATTGGGAATCTCTGCAAACACCAGAAGCGGGGCTTCTTTTGGCTGCTGGAATCTGTAGTGGCCCAAGACTCCATTTGCTAGTGGGAGCAGAGAATCCAGCCTCATCTCAAAAACCCTGCATCAGTTGCAGAGGTGTATTCTTCTTCTGAACAAAGCTTCTATGAAAAAAACAGTACTTGGGAAATTTGTGTTGTTGAGGTTTCAAAGAAATGTAGCCCCCAAACAATCCAGGAAGCTAACTCCCCATAGATATTCTCCTCCTTAGAGAGCAGGTTTTTTTTTTTTTTTTTTTTTTTTTTTTAGAGAGAGGGACAGAGAGAGAGAGAAAGATAGAATCAACTTTATTAAGATTTTCACATGGCTTTCATTGCTCCGACATTTAGTTGTGTATGTGGGTGCTGGGGTTTGAACCCGTGTACTTGCGTGTATGGCAAGCGCCATAACTGCTGGGCCACCGCTCCAGCCCGTGGGAGCAGGTCTTTTAAGATTGGAAGGAAAAAGAGAACTTGAGCAAGCAGTGAAAGGTTTGTGGGCCCTAGTTGTGCTGATGCTCACCTTAGTGAACCGGTCAGAAGGTAAGCTGATGCCAGCCACAATGGTGTCTGCCTGTAGTAGTCCCAGCATTTGGGAGGCTGACTTGAGCCAAGAGTTCCAGGCCGGTCTGGGAAACATAAAGAACCCCCAAAGAAAAAAAATTAAAAGGAAGTTTGCAAGGTGAATTATGAATTGTAATTATGGTAAAGCATGGATGGCACAGCAATTTTGTTGGAATATAAATTTTTTAAAATGTCTCCTAAATTTGATTACTGGTGTTTCTTCTATAATTTCATTTAGCTTTTATTCCTTTCATATATATATATATATATATTTTTTTTTTTTTTTTTTGGTGGTACTTGGACTTGACCCCAAGGGTGCTCTACCTCTGATCTACATCCCCAGTTATTTTTCTTTTTTATTTTGAGACAGGGCCTCTCTAAATTGCCCAGGCTGGCCTTGAACTTGTGATCCTCCTGTGACAGCCTTCTAAATTGCTGATGTTACAGATTGATAAAATCTCTTTTAAGAACTTGTTTTCTCAAATCACAAATAATCCAATCAATAAATGGGCTACTGATCTAAGAAGAAACTTCTCACCAAAGGAAGTCCACAAAGCCCATAAATATATGAGAAAATGCTCTACATCATTAGCAATAAGAGAAATGCAAATTGAAACTTCAATGAGATTCCACCTCACTCCTGTTAGAGTGGCGAAAATGAAGAATATGAATAACGACAGATGCTGGAGAGGCTGTGGGAAAAGAGGAACACTGTCACACTGCTGGTGGGACTGCAAACTGGTTCAGCCACTATGGAAAGCAGTGTGGAGAATCCTCAAAAAATTAAGGCTGGAACCACCTTATGACCCAGCTATCCCACTCCTGGGTATTTTCCCAAAAGAGTTAGAATCAGCATATTATAGTGATGTGGCTTCCTCAATGTTTATAGCAGCTCAATTTACTATAGCTAGACTATGGAACCAACCCAGATGCCCCTCACTGGATGAGTAGATTCAAAAACTTTGGTACATATATACAATGAAATACTACTCGGCCATTAGAGAAAATGATATTATGGCTTTTGCAGCCAAATGGATGGAGATGGAAAAAAATTATCCTAAGTGAAATATCCCAATCTCAGAGACTCAAGGGCCGAATGTTTTCTCTTATTTGTGGAAGCTAGAATACAACCGGAAACAGTATGTTAGATGGCTAGGCTAATAATAACTCAAAATTATGAAAAACAGGGGGAAACTTGCCTAGGATACCTGGAGATGTAGGGAAGGGGGAGAGATCAGGAAGGATATCTAGGAGACTGGAGGAAGGGAGCGTGGGGGAATCATCTCAGAAGGAGATTTCCGACCTCCACGAGAAGTCCACTTAGCACAGGGGTTCTTTTGGGGGAAACACAGAACCAAGTGGAACCAAAGTGGGGGATCCATGACATGGCATCAGCCTTGGCTAACTATGTAAATATACATTTGTTCTTGATTGTTTGATAATGATTCCCCCTCAGTTGTAAGTCCATATTCAATTAATAAAAAAATAAAAAATAAATAAAAATAAAAAATTTTTAAAAAATTTTAGAAAAAGAACCTGTTTTCTTGGAGCGGGACACAGGTTCAAACCCCCAACACCATGTACACAATGAAGTGTCAGAGCAATGAAAGCCACATGGAAAGCTAAATAAAATTGATTCTCTCTCTTTCATACACACTGTCCCTCTCACTTTAAAAAAGAAGCATATGTCCTCAAAATCTCAAAGGAGTTCATGACTGAGGAACAGGAAAGCAATGCAAGGGCACACTTTACCATCTGTATGAACTGCACAGACCCATCAATGACAGGCTTTGAAAGAAATCATGTGATTGGTCAGTGATCTGGGTGTGCATCTGCTATTCCCATTGTCATTGGTGGACTTGAACTGGTAGGAATGAGTTTTATTTGATTCAATTACAGCATGAGAATGGAAAATTTAACTATGTTTTTGGAGGACTTGCTTACTAAGCTAAACTATGGTAACTGAAATTAATGCATATTGGAACAATGTAAAACAGAAACTCCTTGTGTTTGCTTTTGACACATATGTTAATAATTATGAAGAGTCTTAGGAATAGAATAAGAACTGATTTCCACATTCTACTCATTTTTGCCCTACCCTCCGTCTCTGCATCACCACCACCACTGGCCTCCACCCCAGTTTCTATGTAAATTTTTTCCTTTTTTTTAATGGATCGCCACAGATACTGAAATTCCACTGATGGTCTGCCATCCCTTGATACTAATATATTGCTTTGATTTGACTGTTATTTACCAAGTATGTACAGTTCTATGCATGAGAAATATATGAAAAGAAGGTAGAGATGGTCCCTGGCAAACAGACCTTAGGTTCTATCAATGGAGAGTCAGAAAACAAAATTAACGAATAAGTCCAAGAGGCTGGAGCAGTGGCTCAGTGGTTACGGCACTTGCCTGGGATGCGAACTCCAGCACCACGTACACAATAATCAAGTGTCCCAGCAAAGAGAGCCACACGGAAAACAAATAAAATTGATTCTCTCGTTTTCTCTGTTTCTCATTATCCCTCTCTCTTAGAAAAAATACATGAAGGAAACAACTTTCTTTTTCCTTTCTTTTTTTGGAGAGTGAGGTGGTTACCAGAGATCACTCATGTGAGCCAGACAGCAAACCCCCCAATCAATGTTTCAAAATCTACTGACTCAGGTCCTTATCAGAAAAATCACTCTGCCAGAACTCCCATTTCAACCAGAAAACTTGAACCTTGGTCCCCTCCCCACTCATTCCCTCTCTATCTACCCCAGACTGTAAGTCGCTGGTGAGTCCCGGACTCCACTGGGCCCCCCTCTGCAGGTTTCTCTCAAATAAACCTGTGTTACTGTTGACCACTTTCCTCCGTTCACCTCTTTCCTTACAGTGGTGCACTGCGGATTGAACCCAGGGGCACTTTACCACTGAACTACATCCCCAGTCCTTTTTATTTTTTATTTTGAGACAAGGTCTCAACTTAATTGGTAAGGATCTCACTAGATTGTTGAAACTGGCCTCAATTGCAATCCTCCTGAGTCAGCCTCCCTAGGAACTGGAATTAGAGATTTGCACCACCATGACAGGCCTGATGAAACTTTCTTTGAAAAGCAAGGTGTGGCACTGGAGCTGGAGAGGTGGCTCAGCAGTAGAGCACTTGCCTGGCATGAGTGAGGACCAGGGTATAAGCGTCAGAAAGAAAAAAAAAAGATGAAAAACTAAATAAAATTGACTTTCTTTAAAAAAAGCTAGGAGCATTGGTGCATGCCTGTAATCCCAGCGATTAGGGAGGCAGAGGCAGGAGGATCACAAGTTCAAAGCCAGCCTCAACAACTTAGCAGGACCCTGTCTCAAAATAAAAAAAAATATTAAAAGAGACTTGGGGTATAGCTCAGTGGTAGAACTGCAGAGGCTCTGCATTTGACTCCCAGCATCAAAAAGAAAGAAAGAAAGAAACAAAAATAAATAAAGCAGGCTGAGTGGGGAGAAAGTTATAGAAGGTAGAAGGCTGAAGGCTGAAGGCTGAAGGCTGAGCAGAGCCCCTGTGAGTTTTCAGATGAGTGAGCCCAGCATGGGGAGAAGGAACCAGGTCAGGGCAAAAGAAAAGGAAAATGATTTTGGAGCATTTGTGAAAAAGCGAGGAGTATAACTGAGGCCCATGAGTAAGAAGGGAAATAATAGGGCAAGACAGGGGAGGGTGGGCTCTGGGCGGCCTCAGAGGCCACAGCAAGGAGTTTGGGCTTTATTCTGATTACAGTGGGAAAATTGAACATCCTTATGCAAAGGACTGGCACAAGAGCTTTGTTTCAATGGAAATATATCTCAGATGGGTGGCAAGCTGTTGCCAGTTGGAAATAGCAACGACAATTCTGCAGCTGAACAGGGAGGAATAATTTTGGTTGATGGGTGCCAGCCACACTGAGGAAGCCTAATTGGGACACCACGGTGCGGGAATGAAGGACGCTCCAGGGTGCCAAGGACCAGCAGGAAGACAATGGGCACCTCTGGGCAGGAGGCAGAAATTACACTGCCAATTTGCCCTCCCAGCTGGGTGAGCCAGGCCAGTAGCAGTCCCTGCATGAAGACACAAAAGCTGCCTAGGAAAACAGGCATCCTTGCTGCCCTGAAGGTCGCCATTATCTGGCATCCTTTTCCATTTTCATCCATTGTCACGAATCCAGGTCTCCTATACCCAAAGAGGTAGCAGGCAGTTAGAAAAGAAAGGATGCTGGGTGAGAAGCAGAAGAAATTATCATTTAACTCTTTCGAAATCTCTGACGGAAGTTGCTTCTTACTTTGGGTACTAAAAATAAATCTGGAGTTCTGGAAACTTAGAAGAAATCAGAATAAGAATGCTTCCCATAATATTGTGAAATAAGGGGGCTGGAGTGGTGGTTCAGTGGTTACAGCCCTTGCCGGGCATTCGAGAAGTACATGGGTTCAAACCCCAGCACCCAAGTACACAACTAAGTGTCAGAGCAACGAAAGCCATGTGAAAAACTCAATAAAAATTGATTCTCTCTCTCTCTCTCTCTCTCTCTCTCTCTGTCCTTCTCTCTTTAAAATAAAAATTGTGAAATAAGGTCCTTTTGTGAACAGAACTCCTCTGGATGGGTTAACGGAATGGAGACTCCTAGGGCTTTGAACTCCAATGGGTTCGAATTAAAATTCCAAGGGTAGATCATTTCATTTGTTTGACCTTCAGTTTCCTGTTTGTATGGAAAATGGATATGGCACCCATACAGACCACACAACGTTGCTCCGGAGATCAAATAAGCAAATATGTAAAGTATGAAATCCCTGAGGCAGGCGCAGTGGCACAAACCTATAATCCCAGAGACTCCGGAGGATCGCAAGCTTGAGGCTAGATTTGAGTAACTGAGTGAAAGCTTTTCTCAAAATAAAAGATAATGGGGGCTGGAGGGGTGGCTCGGTGGTTACAGCCCTTGCCCGGCATGCGAGCAGTACATGGGTTCAAACCCCAGCACCCACTTATACAACTAAGTGTCAGAGCAACGAAAGCCATGTGAAAAACTCACTAAAAGGTTGATTCTCTCTGTCTCTCTCTCTCTGTCCTTCTCTCTAAAATTTTTTTTAAAAATTTAAAAAAAGATAATGATCATTAAAAAAAAAAAAAAAAAGGACTGGAGGGGCTGGAGCCGTGGCTCAGCAGGTATGGGTGCTTGCCTGGCACAAGTACACGAGTTCAAACTCCAGCACCACATACACAACGAGTGTCAGAACATCAAAGGCCACATGAAAAACTAAATAAAATTGGTTCTCGCTCTCTCTCTGTCCATCTTTCTTTAAAAAAAAAAAAAAGGAACTAGAAATGTAGCTCAGGGTGGAGTGCTCCTGGGTTTTATGCCCAGTACTGAAAAAATAAATCTCTGGTACATAGGGATTATTAAATTAATATTTAATATGTGAGATGTTGAATATATGAAAATTCCGGCACCTAACAAGTGCTCAGATTAGTCAATTCCTTCTCCCTCCTGACACCCTTTTCACCTCCCTTCCTTCCCTTTAATGGAGTTCATGACAGGACCAGACTATGCTAAACTTTCCTCAGTATTAAAATATAATTTAAAAGTGCCAGAGGGTTGGGGACTGAGCTCAGTGGCAGAGCGCTTGCCTAGCACGCGCAGGGCCCCGAGTTCGAGTTCAGTCCTCAGCCCTGAAGAAAAAAAGTGCCAGGATTTTTTAAAAGGGAAAAGAAAAATCAGAAAGTCAACAGAAACATCCACTTTGAGCAGTTCTGGTGGAGGCAGAGTGCATCCGATCAGTGCTCCTCTTGTAGCACTCTTTTAAGTAGCAGTTTGTTAAAATGATGGCTGTAGCATCCAGGCCTGACCCAGCCCTAAAGCACGAGTAGTGGATTCCATATTCGCAGAGCACTTTGGCACAGATATTGTGTGAACTGCACAGGGGAAGAGGGCCCTCTGGGAAGGCAGGTTCATGAAAACATTCTAAACTTCTTTAAAAATCAACGATTATGGGTTTACGGATTTAGCTCAGTGGCAGAGCACTTGCCTAGCATGTGCAAGGCCCAGAGTTTGGTCCTCAGCCCTGAAAAAAAAAAAATCAATGACTATGAAATTGAGATGAATGTTAAAATCAGAACGGTGAGCTAGACAAAAAGCTGGAATGGCCATCAGCTAATATCCTTGTCTTTGAGCCCAAACTGGAAAGAACCCAGAGATGGATGGAAATTTAACAGTTATGTAATAACGAATACCGCATACCGCATGCTAGACACCAAGGTAACCAGTGAGATTACACAGATGAGAGAACACAAAGGGAAGAAGATTCTAAATACCTAAGAGTGAACTGTTTCCATTCAATAATCCTGGGTCAAATTGTCTCTCCCTGATTCCTTAGTCTTTCCATAAGTAGAGATACTCCAGTGATGATCTCTTTCATGAGAATATTGGTGACATAGAATTTTGTCCCCAAAGAACAAGGCAAACAAACAGAAAAGAAGGTGTCAAAAGTTAAACCACTTGTCTTTCACAGAATGCTTAACACAATACCTCCTTCCATTAGTAGTTCATTTGGAAACACTAAGGGAATGTTTCCAGTAAAATGAATTAGCTTCCAGGAGTTGGGCTGAGAGAGAGCCCAGTGGTAAAGAGCTTACCCAAAATACAGGAGGCTTTGGGTTCGAACCCCAGTGCCACAAAAACAAATGGAATTGTAGTCAACTGGTGCACTAGTCTAGGGTAAATCAACTCCTGTCTTATATGTTTTCCTGTAGTTTGCATAATTTGAAAATAAATATTGCCTGATTTAGAAGTGTATTTTATTTTATAAAAACTGTATTGAGGGGGCTGGAGCATTGGCTCAGCACTTATGGTGCTTGCCCGTCATGCGCAGGTATGCGGGTTCAAGTCCCAGCACCCACGTACACAGCGAAGTGTCAGAGCAATGAACGCCATGTGAAAAACTCATTGAAAGTTGATTCTCTCTGTTTCTGTCTCTCTCTCTCTCTGTCTCTCTTCACTGTCCTCTCTTTATAGAAAAAAGAACTGTACTAAAATGGAACTAAAGAAGTAAATTCATTCTCCTCTCTGGTTTATCATATTCTTGTATTTGCATTCTAAAGTTGAGTTGTGCAGACAATGTCCTACATTCCTGAACAGAGAGGGACAAGAACAGAAGTTAAAGACACATAATGATAGAAGAAATTACAGGCATGAGCCACCATGCCCAGCAAATGGGACTCACTCTTGACAGGGTCACTTGAGGTACATGTGAAGCTAGTTTTTTGTTTTGAGACAGGATCTTGATAAATTGCTGAGGCTGGCCTTGAATTTGTGATCCTTCTGCCTCAGCTTCCTGAGATGCTGGGATTACTGGCAAGCACCACCACACCCAGCAAGAACTTACTCTGGAGGGGAAAAAAAAAGAAAGAAAAGTAAAAGAAGTAAAATAAAAAAAAAAAGTAAAAGAAGTACAGCTATAGGTCAGCTGTAAAGCACCCTTAGGTTCAGTCGCCAGGCCCACCCTCCACACACAAACCATCAAAAAACATTTGCCTTGTTCTTTGGGGACAAAATTCTATGTCACCAATATTCTCATAAAAGAGATCATCCCAGGACTGGAGCGGTGGTGGCTCAGCAGTTTTGTCGCTTTCCTGGCAAGCACGAGGACCCGGGTTCAAACCCCAGCACCACGTACACAACTGAGTGTTGGAGCAACTAAGGCCATGTGAAAATCTAAATAAAGTTGTTTCTCTCTTTAAAAAAAAGAAGAGAGATCATCATTGGGGTATCTCTACTTACAAACAGACTAAGGAATCAGGGAGAGACAATTTGGCCCAGGATTATTGAATGGAAACAGTTCATTCTTAGTAGACTTTAGATTCATCAATTTCATTGTGGATTTTATATTAAAATTAAAAGCTGTAGGACTGGGAATGTCGCTTAGTAGTAGAGAAAATGCCTAGGTTGGAGGAGGCCCTGAGTTCCCTCCCCAGTACAAAAAAATAAATGAAATGTGTAAAAAATATGAAGTTTAGGAAGAAGTATACTAATATCTGTAGCTTACTTTGAAATATGTGAAAGGAAAATCACAAGTTTGAGCCCACACTGAGCAATTCAGAAAGACCCTGTCTCAAAATAAAAATAAAAAGAGCTGGGGATGTAGCTCAATGATGGAGAACCCTGGGTTCCATTCTCGGTATGCAAAAGTAAATAAACACACAAGACAGGTGATAAGGTTCATTTTTTTAAAAAAAGAGAGAAGGACAGTGAGAGAGACAGAGAAAGAGAGAAACACTTTATTTAGTTTTTCACATGGCCTTAGTTGCTCCAACACTTAGTTGTGTATGTGGTGCTGGGGTTTGAACCTGGGTCCTCATGCTTGCCAGGCAAGCACCAAAACCGCTGAGCCACCTCTCCAGCCCCAATAATGTTTGTTTTTAACCTTAGAAATCCTTTGCCTTTCATATTCCCATGATTTACCTGTCGGAATTCATATACAACATGTTCTTTCCTCTCTCCATCTCATTGTCAGACTCTACCTTTCCTGTGAACAAGAGCATGCTTGAATATGGGGATTTAACGTAGAAATTAAGATGTAGGGAAGGAACATGGTTCTTTGAACTTGGCTTCTTATTATGTGGTTGGCGCTCCAGACAACCTGATCCCAGTATATGAGAACCAGTCCCTAGGTGCTATGAGACAAAAGAAAGAGACAGAAAATTGCGAGTGTCATTTAATTGGTGGACCGACAGCAGTGTGATCCTTGGTAGCAGCAAGACCAGTGGACTTCCTGAAATTTGGGTCAGAAGGAGGGGCATGTGCAGTGGTCAGGACAAACAGTGACTTCATCCCAGTCAGAATGTACCTGGTTTAGCTCAAGCTAATATTAAAGTCCTCAGGCAACTGCAATGCTGCACATACCACTCTAATGGTTGTGTTTATTTATAGTTTGCTAGGAAGCTATGGGGAAAACTGAGCAGGGTTATTCAGGGGCAGTCATGGAAGTTTCAACTCAAGATGGCTATCCTCAGGTTAAGCTTTGAAAAAGGCTCATTTCTCAGGGCTCGGGGGTGCACAACTGTAACCCCAGCAGTTCGGGAGACTACAAAGTCAACCTCAAATTTAGCAAGGCCCTCAGCAATTTAGTGAGACTCTATTTCAAAATAAGAAAAGAAAAAGACACGTTTCTTGCTGGAAATTGTGGCACACACCTGTAATCCCAGTGTCTCGGGAGGTTGAGACAGGAGGATTGCGCGTTCGAGGCCAGCCTCAGCAATTTAGCAAGACCCTGTCTCAAAACAAAAAAATAAAAAGGACTTGGGAAGTAGTTCAGTGTAAAGCACTCCTGTATTCAACCTCCCCCTCCTGTACAAAAAAAGAAGAGGAAGAAGGAAAAGAAAAAGAAGAAGAAGAAGAAGAAGGAGGAGGAGGAGGAGGAGGAGGAGGAGGAGAAGGCACACTTGCGTTTCCTCTTTTAAGAGAATCAATATCATTCTGACATTCTTTTTGAGTTATCCTTATGGGGGCTGGAGTGGTGGCTCAATGGTTATTACACTTGCCTGGCATGCGCAAGGACTAGAGTTCAAACCCCAGCACCATGTACACAATGAACTGTAGGAACAATGAAAGCCACATGAAAAACTAAATAAAATTGTTTCTTTTTCTCTCTCTCACTGTCCCTCTCTTTAAAAAAAAAAAACTAAATAGATTTGTTCTTATGGCCAAATTACATAAAGTTTATGCACAAGTTTGGGTTCCTACGAGCAGCCTGAGACAATTTCAGTGCCCATAGTTTATGGGCAAAGTACTGGAAACAGACAGTGAAGGGGAGAAGCAATACTAGAAGGCACATACTTATAATCCCAGAGAGTAAGAAGGCTAAGGCAGGAGGATCACAAGGTCTAGGATAGCCTCAGCAGTTTAGTGAAGTCCTGAGGAACTTAACAAGACCCTGTCTCAAAATAAAAAATAAAAAGGGCTTGGGATGTGACTCAGTGATTAAGTGCCCTTGAGTTCAATTCCTGATATGAAGGGAAAAAAAGGCTGGGGATGTGGCTCAGAAGCAAAACACCCTTCCTGGATTCAATCCCCAGTACTGAAAAAAATAAACAAACAACAAGAAAAAAAACACACACACACACACTTTGATTACATGGCAAGAAACATTGCTTTCTTAGACTTCACTTTCCCTCCCATCATCAGAATCAATAATGTAAAGTTACAGTATCAATAACACTAAGTTAAAAAAAAAACCCAACAGTTGCTTCTGCCCTGAATTACTGTGGAGATATCCAATAAGAATAAAGCAAAGCCACACTTAGAAGATCCTAGGCTTGGGCTGGAGCGGTGGCTCAGTGGTTTCGGCATCTGCCTGGCAAGCACGAGGACCCGGGTTCAAACCCCAGCACCGCGTATACAGCTAAGTGTTGGAGTAACTGAGGCCATGTGAAAAACTAAATAAAGTTGTTTCTCTCTGTCTCTCTCACTGTCCCTCTCTCTTTAAAAAAAAAAAAAAAAGAAGAAGAAGAAGAAGAAGAAGATCCTGTTTCTCAAACTTTAATGAGTTAATGAGTTTGGGGCTGGAGAGGTGGCGCAATGTTTATGGTGCTTGCCCGGCATGCTTGAGTACACAGGTTCAAACCCCAATACCACGTACACAGCTAAGTGTC
>PVKS010033579.1:0-21599 GCA_004027875.1 Aplodontia rufa | reverse complement strand
AGAAACCTTAAAAACAGGCTACCAAACTAAGAAGAACTACTATTATTAATTATCCCTCTCAGAGGAGAGAGAAAAAAGAAAAGAGATGGGATATAAAAGAAATAAAGAAGAAAAGAAAAAAAAAGGAAAAAGGGGAGGGGGGAGGGTAGGTGTTAACTATTCTACAACATTAGCATTACAGAAAAGTAAAAAAACCCTGCTAGAGTTTTTATATATTGGAGAACAAGTAAACTCCACCATATATCTCCTTGGTACACACCTTGAAAATTTGAAAATGAAGTCGAAATAAAGGCAAAAAAAAAAAATAAAAAATAAAAAATAAATAAAAATAAAAAAAATTGAGGAAAATTATACTTAATAGGCACTCCCTGGAAGTATCAATAATATGATTGTCTCTGGTCCTTTCAGGGAGTGGATCTTCTATTTATGGCTGGATCTGACCTGTTTCAACCTTTTTTGAAGGTGTATTCAGGGGATCCGAAGGTCAGAAGATATGTTATCAGAGCTCCATCTGCTGGTTGTTGTTGGACATGATCTCTGTGGTCCCTGGTGTCCCAGCTCCTCTGCCCTGTGAAAGAAGTGTCTATGGTGGGAGGACAGAGCCTTGAGCTCCGTTACTCCTCAGTCCCAGATCCTTTATGAGAGGAGGATTCAGGCCCCTGACCCCCCCTTCTGCTGAGACTGCCTGTGTTCAGCTGCAGGATCCGGGCACAGTTTTATGAGCCTCTTTTGCAGACCTGGGGGATGTGGGTCCGGGAGAGGGAGTGTGGTTTTAAAAATGGGTGCTCCCCTTCCCTCACTGCTCCCACACCTTCTTCAGGGCTTCAGCCAGGCCTTCTGGTCCTGTTTCCACCTTTGATCTCTGCTGCTTCCAGCCAGAGTATTTAGAGCTTGCTTTGCAATCCCAAAGAGGTCTTGCCCTGATCAGGTGGGCTGGGCGTGTGGTAACTAGCAAGCATAAAGTACAAGCCTTGCAGTTCCCACACCGCCTCTTCTGCGCAAACCGCTGCTCTGTGCTTGTATGAAAGCTATTTCCAGTCACTGATCCTGACGCCAGACAGAGTGCAGGTCCAGGAGGTGTCCTCGCCAGAACGCTGCCTTTAAAGCTGTGTGGGTTTTTCTTTGCAGAAGTGACTCAGGCAGGAGGGAATGTAGGCTGGAGAGTGCAAATGCTGCCGGGTGGGCCAGCCGCAGCCGCCGCCGCGGCAGCGCAGAACAAAGAATCCTTGGTATCTCCTAAGTCTCTATTCCGCAGAACCAGTGCTAAGATTAGAACTGGTGATTCACCATGCTATTCCCCCAAACACACCTCAAAATACTGGTGAGAAGCCGGAGATATCCTGATCAGTCACGAGGGTGCAGGGGAGGTCTTTTGTCTTCAGATCGCCTTCTTGAAGAATCCTTCTTCATTTCTTGTATATCTGAAAGTAGCCAGAATTATCCATCATGTGAACTTACCCGTTAGGTATAGGACTCATGATATTTTGGAGGCCCACAAGAGCATTTGAACATTTTTTTTTAATGAGAAGGGACAGTGTGAGAGAGAGAGAATCAATTTTATTTAGTTCTTCATGTGGCTTTTGTTCAACACTTCATTGTGTTCGTGGTGCTGGGGTTCGAACCCATGTCCTCATCCTTCCAGGCAAGCACCATAACTGCTGAGCCACTGCTCCAGCCCTTGATCTTTTTTTTTTTTTAATTCAGAAGAAAGTTAAGAATATAACAATATTTAACAACTAATCCAGCTTGGAGTATATACTGAAGTGCTAATATAACAGTATTTTTTTTAAATGGAAGAAGGGGCTGTTTAGAGCACATGAAAGTTGTAATGCATGTTGAAAGTAGCTAGCTGTGTCACAGCAAATGAGAATTTCTTTCTCTGTTTTTTTTTTAATGAAGGAGTTGGGCAAATGAGCATTTCTTAACTGACCACCACATTGATACTCTTCAGAGTTTTTATGTTTGTGGGCTTGATGATCATGTGACCCATCTCTCGTTATATTTTTGGCTAGGTTGTGCAATATATTGGTCGCAAGTTAAAACCAGAGAACTGTGTAAAATTCTGAGTAATGAGAGTCTTTCACAGTAAAGTCTTCAGATATTGATGTGTTACCTAAGCTTGGTTTTAGTCTTTCTTTATCTCAAGTTATTTTTCTTTTTAAACAAGAATTTACATTTATATAGTTGGTTTGTTTACCTTATTTATTTTCCAAAACCATGGCACCATCTACTGGCCATTTAAAAAATGATTATATATATCTATGTATCCAGATTTGTCCACACACACACACACACACACACACACACACACACACATATATATCTATATCTATATCTATATCTATCTATCTATCTCTATATATCTCTATATATATATATATATTTGACTCATTTCCTTACTAAATCAAATCACAGGTTACCTTTAAATTTCCTGGCTATGATACATATTTTGAAATCAATCATACAATTGGGGGTAAATACATATCACTAGCATTCCTTCTTTCTTCCCCATTTCTACTCTGCTAGCTCGGATTCTGACCTCCTCTCAATGGTACTTAGTACTTCTTAGCTGCACTAATGCAATAACTGTGTAACTAGCATTTTACCATCCACATCAACCATAGACTGACAGTGTTTTATTTTTTCTAAAAAGGTATTTTTATCGTGTATTTCTCTGGTAAAGTACTATGTCAGTTTTACCTCATCACTTATTGTAGGCTCAAGCTTCATTCCCTCTATTGGCATTTGGGGTTCTCTAAATTCTGGCTACAATCTGCCTTTTAAATGTATCTCCACTTCCTCCCTTGTGGGAATCATACGTTCCAAACTCTTTATATGCTCGCATCTTCCTCATCATCTTTCAAGGTCCAGCAAATCTAGATTAGCACTTCCCATCCCCAGCATCATATTATTTTATTCTTCTTCACCAAGTGTTATGCCCAAGTCTTGAGTCCCCAAAGACCACCAAGGAGCTGAATCTGATGCAAATACATTAGGGTCTTTTTATTATTGCAAGCTCAAGCCTGGGCTCTCTCCAATGCAGCAGATTCAAAGGGAGAGAGTCCCAAGCCCTAGTACAGCCATCCTTTTATAGGGTTTCACAGCGAAGTGGGAAATTCAAACAAAGCAGAATACAGGATTGGTTGATCTTCTAACATATATGATCTATTGCTATCAGCCATAGTACCCTTTGTCTTGGACTTTCACCATATATAGGTTGGAATGTAAGGAATTGACTCCTCAGCTCCTGATTGGCTATTTATTTGCTAAGGGTCAGTTCATCCAGCAGTATGAACGTGGTTGGTTGTTCTTTGTTCTTAGAAAACAAGAATTTAGGGCTACTTCAAAAACTATTAAAAAATGAGGCCTCTGAAGGACACGGTTAAGTTGTTTTACACTTTCTTTCAGCCGCAGTTGACTAAGGCTCTGCTCTCCCTGCTTGCACTCTCCAGAACTCATCTCACACTTCCTCCTAGCACCCGCTTGCTCCCTAAGGCTTGCAAAGCCTACAGCTCTGCTCTTCTCCACACTCACTCTCACAAGCAACTTAATTTCCCTTTGCCTGGAAAGTCTATTGTGCCATCTTCTCACAGCCTGCTTCTGCCCAGCTTTCAGGAAGCAGCTGAGATGTCACCTGACAAATCCCCACTTGAACCTAGGCAATCCATTCTCACTATGCTGTGCTGTTGAACCTCCCACCTTTCATAGAAATGATCTTCAACAGGTCCACTTCCCTTTGTTAAATAGCAGTAAACAACTTGAGGATGGAGACCTTGTTCTATTTATTTTAATATCTTAGTTTATAATAGTGATCAATGAATGTGTCTTAACTGACTCAAATGAAGATCTCCATGAAGTTCACCCTCAGCCTGAACTTCTTTCTCAAACTCCTGTAGGGTTTGCCTAGTGCCTTCTCACTTTGTATCCTTTTGATAATTCATGAGTGTGGACTCTTTCTCTTGGAAGTAACTTAATGTCCAACTCACATCAGTGTAAACAAACAAGGGAGATTATTGGATCATTCATCTAGAGGTCTAGATTTTAGCTCTGTCTTCAGGAAGAAGTAGTTTAGGGAACTCAATGTCAGTGGAATCTGGATTTCCCCTTTGACTTAGCTCTGCTTCTCTCTGGCAGCCCCTAAATGTACAGGCCATATCTTCCTCCATTCAAGTCAGTGGAAAAGCACATGCCTGCCTCCTCCCCTCACCATTATTCCTGTAAAACTGTGGGGATCAGATCTAATTGGCCATGGAGTGAGGAAGGAATTATTTCCTTTTAATAGCACCAATCCCCAAGTCATTCTTCACAGCCAGAAAATGGATTGGCCCACTCTGAGACACCTGGACACTCCCAAGGGTGATGTGAAGTCCATCCCACAGACTGACAAGAAGAATTTGCTCCACAAAAAAATCCAGATGCAAATACTGCAAGCAGGGGAAAGTGGATCCTGACGACATGAACCATGAACTTCCACTGCTCAGTTTATGTTGGTTATTTTGTTAGGTAAGCGTCCCAGTTTTCTCATTTGTGAAATTGAGGTATAATAATATTTACTCAAGAGTTGTTATGAAGATTCAAAGAGACAATGTGTGCAAAAGTATGGTAGAGGTGCTACAGAGTCTTGGTGAAAGTGAGCCCTTTGGCCCCAATTCTTACAAAATGATAATTTACTGAGAAAGTGCAATGAACACATTCTCAGAAAACAAACAAACAGAAGCCATCAGGCTGGGTTTGCTCAGCCTCATGTCTGCGTTTCTTATGGGTGAAGGTGTGGTTATTGGTCATGTGGATCCAGGAGGAGGCCCAGCTGGCTTAGGAAAAGTGTGGGAGTTGACTGGGTCTGCTATATCCAACAGCCCCCTAAAACTGCAACACGGCTGCTTTGCTTATAAACATTGCCCTTAGAAAGCTATGTCACTTGAATTTGACCTTGGATATTCTAATAAAATTTCTTTTAAGGGGAGGAGGCAGGCATGTGCGCTTTTTATGGGCACTTAGTTCAAAAGTTAGAAATAGGGAATCCAGGAAAACAGAGGACTGGACGGCAAGCACGTTACACCCAAGTGCTCTCCGTGACGTGAAAGGAAGAAATGCCAGGATAGCTAACTTCCAGCAAGGAGTGCGTATTGGAAAAGATTCTCTGAACTCAGCGCAGGTCAGTGGGAGATCAGTGACTTTGGAGACTCTTGTGTAGCAAGTGGAAAAGAGGAACTTGTTCAGACCCATCTGGCCTCCAGTCGCTGGTGACTGCTCACCCCTCAATACAGCAGCAGGTGAGACTCTGTTGTCTTTCTCTGACCAATTCAACCCAGCAGAGACCCACTGCAAAAAGCTGAAAAGCCACGGTGGGCTGGTGGCAGGTTCTCTCCCATCTTTGCTGTGGAGGAGGGGGCAGACTCCCCATCCCACCTAGGAGGAGGTCAGACTGTAGGTCTTTTGACAAACAGTTGGGGAGTCTAAGGCAGATATGCTCACAATCCTGCCAGGATCCTACACTCTGTTATATACAAAGAGAGCGCAAACAAGGAGCTCTGCTCTGTGCCTAAACTGGGACAATGCTGTGGCACCTTTGCTCTGGAGAAGAGAACATTGTTCTCCCTTCCAGCCCTAAGTGGCGCTACCATTTTGGAACTGAGAGGAGAGCCTGGAGCCAGTGTAATCTACAGGACAGTTAAACCAGAGATAATTGGATCAGGGAGTGAAGCAGCTGCCTGAGGGCAACCCCTTCCATACTCCTCCAAACCAGCAAGCCGCCAGACTCTGGGAAAACATTTCAAGCCAATTGGTCAGACTTTACTAGCGATCAGCAGGGCTGCTTCAAGTCCATACATCAGATTTGATTTTTTTTCTCTTTTAATGTGTGTGTGTTTGTGTGTAGTAAATATTTCTGTGGACCTGATTCTTCTTTCTACTTACTTCTTTCTTACCTTTCCCTTGAATTCTTCCTTTACTGTAAATGTTAGTACTCACCACACCACCTGAGGTCAGGGCTCCAAAGCCCACTAGTGTTCCACTTCTCTGTTACTCACATCCCTCCTACTCTCTAGAAAAAACCACTCTATTCTTCTAACCCTCAACCCTCCCCCAACATCATTCCCCCAACTTCTCCCTCTTTCTCTCTCTCCCTCTCTTCTCTTTTTTCTTTCCTTTTTTTTATAATTTTGTTTGTTCTTTGAATTTTATTTTTAGTTTTTGGTAATTTAGAATAGTCTTATAGTAACTGAAAATATTGCTTATTCATCCTTATGGAGGGCCTGAATGGAAATCTGATGTGATTGCCAAACTTGATAATGCTTGGTTACTTTTAATCCAGTTATAGTCTGATGGTTAATAGTGTTGTAACCAAAAATTTTTATTAATCCTACGATTCTGCTCATAGGTGGTAATTAACTGGTAACAGTCTTAGAAGGAACAAAGTAACCAGGTTAACACTGTTTATTGTACCCATTGGTTGCTCATATTGTCTCTTATGCCTTATCTTGTGACATACTAGAAATTGCAAAGGCCCACCATGTACACAACTAAGTGTCGGAGCAACAAAAGCCATGTGAAAAACTCAATAAAAAATTGATTCTCTCTCTCCCTTTCTCTCTCTCTCTCTCATACACACTGTCCTTCTCTCTTAAAAAAATTAAAAAAGAAATTGCAAAGGCCAAAAATTAACCATAGATTGGGAAGACTGCTGTTAATCTCACCTTCTAAAATTGTACCCAGCACAAGTTACCAAAGAGATAAAAACTCCCCAACTCATCAACATCTCCAAAGTAAAATAACTTAAGAGGGCTCAAAGGTCCACTTCCCAGTCCTGAAAATGAAGAAAAAGGGAAGCAATTCTCCCCCTCAAACCCACAACTCCCCAGCCTAGGAGTCCACAGATAGGGTCTTGGATGAAAGCCTAGGAAAAAGTATCAACAATCTGATTATTAAAACCTTAAAAGAATTAAAAGAAGACATAAGGAAGGAAGTAAAAGAGTCATTGCAGGAGCTGAGAGACCACTTTGATAAAGAGAAAGACATTCTGAAAAGAGAGATAGTAGACCTCTTAGAATTGAAAAACCGGGTCAATCAAATTAAAAGCTCAATTGAAGATACTATAGCAGAGTAAACTTGGTAGAAAATAAAACTTCACCTCTCAAAGACTGAACATCAGACAAAGAAGACAGGCTGAGCAATGTTGAATGAAAGAATTATAGGCAAGAAAATAAATTTACTGAGCATGATTGGAACCTCCAAGAAGTTTGGGGCAAGATGAGAAGAAATAACATGAGAATCATGGAGGTAGGGGAAAACATAAGCAATCAATGCACGGCATAAAGAAACTTCACAATAAGATAGCCAAAGAAAATTCCACCCATATCAGAATTGATCCAGAAACTCAAATTCAAGATGCCTATAGGACACCAAATAGACTTAACCAAAGGAGAAACTTGCCAAGACACATCATATACAAAATGAATAATGGAGAATTCAAGGAAAGAATTTTAAAAACAGTAAGAGAAAAACAAGAAATCACATTCAGAGGCAGACCAATAAGGATTATTATGGATTTCTTAGTCAAACAATAAAGGCCAGGAGAACATGGAATGGTATTTTTCAAATATTGAAAGAAATTAATTTTCAGCCAAAGGTACTATACCCTGCAAAATTCAGCTTTAAATGTGATGGGGAAATACAATACTTTCATGAAAAGAACAAATTAGCAACATACATGAACACAAAACATGAACACAAAGGAGTATTTTCTACAGAGAATACTCAAAGACAAACTTCAATCAGAGGAACAAGCTATTAAATCCTAAAGCACATAAACAGAGGAAAGTTTAAAAAAAACATAACCCACTAAAAGATATCCAAGATGGTGCAAAATATAGCAAAGGTCACAATGCCAGGGACCCAGAATCACATATCTATTCTAACAGTGAACATGAATGGACTCAATGCCCTAATCAAAAGACACAGATTAGCTGACTGGATCAAAAAAACAAAATTCAACAATATGCTGCTTATAGGAGACACACTTCACAGCCAAAAATAGACACAGATTGAAGGTGAAAGTTTGGCAAAAAACCCACCAGGCTTGTGGCCCTAGAAAGCAAGCCAGTGTTGCAAATTCTTATATCTGATGAAGTTAACTTTGACCAAAAATTAGTCAGAAAGGATAAAAAAAGGTCACTACATCAAAGTAAAAGAACAATATATCAACAAGATATAATGATAGTTAACATTTATGCTCCCAATTACAACCCTTCCAAATATGTGAAAAAAGTAGTTTATGGACATTAAACCACTTATTGACTTCAACACAATAATACTTGGGGACTTTATTACACCATTATCAACAATAGACAGATCATCAAAGCAAAAAAATCAATAAAAATATCTCTAACCTAAACAACTCTATCAATCATTTGGACTTAAAAGACATTTTCAGAATATCCCATCCCAAATTGGCTGAGTTTACCCTCTTCTCAGCAGCACATGGATCCTTCTCCAAAATAGATCATATCCTAGTCCACAAAGGGAATCTTAGCAAATACAAAAAAGTTGATATAATCCCATGTATCCTGTCAGACCACAACAGTATGATCCTAAGCAATTAACAGCAAGAAAAACAATGAAAACTACATAAATACTTGGAGATTGAATAATACTCTTTTAAATGAAGAATGGATCAAAGATGAAATGAGAGTAGAAATCAAGAAATTCTGGCCTGAGGTGTTGGCTCAGCAGTTACAATATTTGCCTGGCATGTGCAAGGATGCGAGTTCAAACCCCACCACCACGTACACAACGAAGTGTTAGAGCAATGAAGTCCACATGAAAAACTAAATAAAATTGATTCTAACTTTAAAAAAAGAAATTCTTAGAAATGAATGAGAACAATGACACAACATATTAAAATCTCCTTGACAGTATGAAATCATTATTAAGAGGTAAATTTATAGCAAATATAGTAAATTTATGTGCCTTCATCAAAAATCAAGAGAGAATCAATTAAATAAACTTATGCTCAAACTCAAATCCCTACAAAAAGAGTCCCTAATCCAACAGAAGGCAGGAAATAACAAAGATCAGAGCTGAAATCAATGAAATTGAGAACAAAAAAAAATACAAAGAATTAACAAAACAAAGAGTTGGTTCTTTGAAAAATTAAATAATATTGACAGACCTATAGCCAACCTCACCAAAAGGAAGGATGAAGTGAAGCAAATCAACAAAATCAAACATGAAAATGGAGACAACACCACTGACTCAACCAAAATCCAGAGGATTATCAGAACTTATTTTGAAAAACTTTATTCTTCCAAGTTTGATAATCTAAAAGATGTGGACAAATACCTAGCCACATATGACATTCCCAAATTAACCCAGGAGGTACATTGAAAAATCTAAATAAACCAATCTCAAGTTGTGAAATTGAAACAGCATTCAAAACCTTTCCAAAAAAGCAAAGCCCAGGAGGACTTGATGGATTCTCAGCAGAATTCTACCAGACCTTTACAGAAGAATTAACACCTCTTTTTTTTTTGGCCATATTTTTATTTACTACATATACTATAAACATCTACAATATATGCTACAAAAAACATTTTTTAAAATTTAACTGTCAAGAAAGTGTATAGTGTTATAATACAATGGCACATGTTCATGTTTTATTTCAAATTGGTTTGCTTATCACTCATTTCAAATCATTAATAGTGAAATGTTACTTGTGGAAGATTAAAAATTATCTATTTGCATTATTAACAATAAAGAAGTCCAACAAATTAATAAGAATTAACCATGTCAAACATTAGTATCCAAAAAAATAAGCTTTTGCAGAAATAATTATATAAAATATAGCAGCCAATTTCAGTTTACTTTATGACAATGAATATGTAATTGAATAGGATTCTAGTATGTTTTTAGAAGATATTTATAAGAAGTCTTTTGATTTCTTGATATCTAATAATTGCCACACCCAGCCAAATCCAATCCAACAGTTTATGTAATGGCTCTAGACAACTGATCATTGAGAAATTCTTATGATTTGGGGAGAGCTGCATATTCCACTAATATTACACAATGAAAAGAGATATTACAAGTCAATATCAAAGGCAAAAGAAAATATAAACATTCAAATCAGTTGTAACAAGGTTCTACAAACATTTTAGATGTCATACTTTCAGGAAAATAAGATTTAATATGCATTTGGATTTTACAGTATCTATGCTAACTGAAAATTTAACAAAACTAGTCAGATGGAATTATGTTGAGTACTGCAAATCTCTTCATTCAACATTACTGAGCACCCACTATATGCATAGCTCTATGCTAACATTTTAAAAGTTGAATATTAATATCTTCATTAAGCATTATCTTAGTGTGAAGTAAAAATATATTAAATTAGCATCAATTCATTAGTTTGCCTGCGGTAAAGTATGTACTCCAACACCTCTTCTTAGTAAGCTATTCCATGAATTTGAAAGGGACAGAGCACTCCCAAATACTTTTTATGAAGCAAATGTAACCCTGATTCCAAAAGCCTACAAAGACAAATCAAGAAACTACAGACCAATTTCCCTAATGAATATAGATGCAAAAATCTTTAATAAAATTCTAGCAAATTGCATCCAAAAACACATCAAAAAGATAATACATCATGATCAAGTGGGCTTCATTCCAGGAACACAAGACTGTTTCAACATATGCGAATTAATAAATGTGATTCACCACTTAAACAGAATTAAAGACAAAAACTATATGATCATCTCCATTGATGCAGAAAAGGCTTTTGATAAAATTCAATACCCATTTATGCGCAAAACTCTGGAGAAGATAGGGATCAAAGGAAATACTTTAATTTTGTAAGAGCTATTATGACAAACCCATAGACAACATTATACTTAATGGTGAAAAATTGAAACCATTTCTACTAAATTTGGGCACAAGACAAGGCTGTCCACCCTCACCATTCTTATTCAATATAGTCCTCGAAACCCTAGCCAGAGCTATCAGACAAGAGAAGGAAATCAAAGGAATTCTAATAGGAAAAGGTGAAGTCAAGCTATCTCTATTTGTTGATGACAACAAATAGAGACCCAAAAACATTTTTCATAAGACTTCTAGAGCTTATAAATGATTTCAGCAAAGTGACTGGTTATAAGATCAACGCTCATAGATCAATACCTTTCCTATATTCCAGCAGCAATTCTTCCAAAGAAGAAATCTAGAAATCTCTCCGATTCACAGTAACTTCAAAAGGAATAAAATACTTGGACATTAATCTAACAAAGGCTATAAAAGACTTCTACATTGAAAACTATTGAACACTAAAAAAAGAAATTGAAGAAGATCTGAGAAGATGGAAAAACATTCCATATTCTTGGTTAGGCAGAATCAATATAATTAAAATGGTCATTCTACTTAAAGCCCTGTACAAATTCAATGCAACCCCCACCAAGATACCAATGACATGGATATAGAAAAAGCAATTCTCAAATTCATTTGGAATAATAGGAAACCCAGAATAGCCAAAACATTACTAAGCAAGAAAGAGGAAGCAGGAAGTATCATAACACCTGACCTAAAATTATATTACAGGGCAATAGTAAAAGAAATAGCATGGTATTAGTATCAAAACAGATATGAAGACCAATGGAACAGAATAGAAGATACTGAGACAAATCGACAAGTCTTTAACCATCTGATATTTGAAAAATGGTGGAAAAATATAACATGGAGGAAAGATATCCTGTTCAACAAATGGTGCTGGATAGTCATATGCAGACAACTGAAACTAGATCCCTATCTCTCACCCTGCACAAAAATCAATTAGAAATGGATCAAAGAATTAGGAATCATACCTGGAACTATAAAATTGCTATAAGAAAAAATAGGATCAATACTCCATGACACTGGTGTAGGCACTTCCTTCCTCGATAAGACTCCCATAGTTCAAGAATTAAAGCCAAGATTCAATGAGTGGGATGCCATTAAACTGAAAAGCTTCTGCTCAGCTAAAGAATTAGTCAAGAGTATCAAGAGAGAACCTACAGAATGGGAGAAAATCATTGCCTCCTATGCCTCTGACAGGGGACTAATATCCAGAATATACAAAGAACTCAAAAAACTGAACACCAAAAACACAAATAATCCAATCAATAAATGGGCCAGGGCTCTAAATAGAAAATTCTCAACAGAGGAAGTCCAGAAAGCCAATAAATATACGAGAAAATGTTCTATATCACTAGCAATCAGAGAGATGCAAGTCAAACTTTCACTGAGATTCCACCTCACTCCAGTCAGAGGGGCAAAAATGAAGAATATGAACAAAACAGATGCTGGAGGGGTTGTGGGGAGGAAGGAACACCAACACACTGCTGGTGGGACTGCAAACTTGTACAGCCACTCTGGAAAGCAGTGTGAAGACTCCTCAAAAAACTAGGGATGGAACTACCTTATGACCCAGCTATCCCACTCCTGGGTATTTTCCCAAAAGAGGTAGAATCGGTATAGTACAGAGACACAGCTACATAGCTACATCAATGTTTATAGCAGCTCAATTTACAATAGCTAACCTATGGAACCAGCCCAGATGCCCCTTACTGGATGAGTGGATTAAAAAATTGTGGTGTGTATGTATACAGTGGAGTTCTACTCTATTAGAATGATATCATGCCTTTTGCAGCCAAATGGATGGAAATGGAAAAAATTATGCTGAGTGAAATATCCCAAACTCAGACATTTAAGGGACAAATGTTTTCTCTCATATGTGGGAGCTGGTGTAAAACCTAAGACAGGATGATGGTCAGCTAAGTTTAAGTAATAAACTCACTATAGTTGAAACTCCACATAAGCTAGGGGAACCATATCTACAAAGGTAGGGGGAGAAGGGATGGAGGTAGAGAGGGTAGGGAGGGATAAGGGGGAATTATCAATACAACAGGGAATACTCAATTCCCATTAGAAGCCTAGCTATACAGAGGCAGGCAGATAAACTCAGAAATGTCAATTATTATGCATGTATATGTTCATTTCAAACTATAGTATGGTGGGATTACATTACAGAGGAGTCATGAGTTCGGGGAATGGATGAAGTGGGGGTAGATCCTGGTCTAGAATCAACCTTAACTTACTGTCTCACCATATCAATATCCATGTATGCATGAATATGTAACAATCATTCCCTCCACTGTGTAAGACTATGTTGAACTAATAAAAAAAGTTAGAAATAATAAAAATATATAAACATATTCTTATACGTCTTTCAAAAACTACAAGACCTGGATCTAGCATTGTATTTTCTGATAAAATTTATACTTCATTACTAATGCTTAGTCTACTGATTCTGTGTATTAATGACTAGAAACTCCATATTCTACTCAAGTTCATGAAAGCGACAGGAAGAGAACTCTGTGATCCACATCCAGAAAAGACTAAGCTGTTACCTTAGTTTGCTTTCCCTAAATTGTGGGCATGATGAAAGGGGAAGGTAAAGCAGGACTCTAACCTCACCAGAAGTAATGTTGAATAAATGCCAGTTATTAATCACAGCTCCTGCATTATGCAAGGCAGCTTTACAATACAAATCAAAGGCTATAAAATGTCCATACCTTGAGACAGAAATTCCACTTTGAGAATGTATCTTAAAGGTGTGTAAAGATATCTTGGGTGGTATCTGCCCAATCTGTGTCCCTCTACTCTGGACCCTAGAGAAAGATCCCTATGTTGGTGGACTTGAGGGGGAGAGAAAACCAATAGGTAGATGGAAGAGTGAAGCAGAGGGGACTGTGGGTCAGGGGAGCATGCTGAATGACCTTCCCTCTCAGTTTCTCATAAAGAGCAAAGGTAGGTGATTGCTATAAGGGGATATGTGAACGGAATTGACCAACTCATCAAGTAGCTCAGAAAAATCATAGTAGCAAACAGGAATGAAGCCAAGAGCCTGCCAGAGTGCAGACTCTGATGTGGGCAACAGGGTAGAAGAAGACGGCTGGGATGCTGGAGAAGCTGCAGACCCCAGTCACCTTGCACCGTGCCACTGAAGAATGACTTCAGCAGACGAAGCACTCATGTTAGATAGATGGGGTGGAAGAAGTGAGTAGCCATTTTTAGTACTGATAAGCAATGAATACGATTGAATATGTCCCTAAAGAAAGAAGTAGGCCTCCCTTCCAGACCAACACCTGGAATAGAAATATATGTGAGAAAAAGAGACATATGCATAGGATAGAGGACAGGTAAGGAAAATAGCCTTGTCACATCAGTTACAGGGTATCCAGCAGTTCTGAGAAGGATTCAGATTGCTATCAGATCTGCTGTGTAGGTTTATAAATAAACTTTATTTTAAAATTTATAAAAATTTAAATTTCATCTCACTTTGATACACATATGGAACCAGACATCTCTGAAAAAAATGAAAGTGAATGTCCTCTGAGCAAAGCAACAGAATTGGCAATTACTGGTGGTTTTACAATCCCCTGTGCCAGTTTCTCATGAGGTCCATTGAAGTAGGTTGTAGATTTTGTCCTGAGTTCTGTATTAAGGTTCACTTGTCTACATAAGCACATTTGAGCGAATTTTATACCTTCCAACAAAAGGAATGTTAGCTAAGCCAGGAAGTAATGGTCCTGGACCCCAATTTTATACATAGGAATGTTTGCTGAGGAACTGTGTTTAACAGGAAAACCTGGGAACAACTCAAAGGCACCAAATAGGGAAATGTTGTCGGTGATTGTGCACTCAGATGCCGCAGTGGAGGAAGCCATTAGGAAGCGTATTGTCAAAGGGACATCTAAAGACCATTTAAATAACATATCCCATGTAATTTAGGAGGGAGGACTCTCATGCTTCCCACGGTCATCTCTTCCTCTGATGCCCGCTACCATTAAGATTCTATTATGTCTCACTTCTTGCCCTGGTGCCTGGCTTTCTTAAAACCCACAGGTATTTATACAGATGGGACTTAGTTAAACATCGAAGAGTATAAAGGCAGAAGCTTTGCACTGTAAGTTAGTGGGACACATGGAAAACACAGTATTCATAATACAGTAAAATTTTAACACTTGTCTCTTGGGAATTCCCAATGCTGGGAACAGAACTTCTCCCTGGCATTGGTCTCCCAGGTCCTGGGACTCTTCTACCTTGACAGAAACTCTCTTTTCTCACCACCTTCCCTTCCTTTCTCCTATTCCTGGCCTTTGCTGCCCAGGTCTTCTCAAAAGCTGTCTACTTACTAGGCAAAGCAATCCAATTTTGTTACTGTTATACTGTCCTCGGGTTCATCACTTCTCAGTGAAATCATTCATTAAAGAACCAAAGATAGCTTTCCTCTCTAAGAAAACCACCGTTTTTATATTTTAATAAATTTTTTTGTTCTTTCTACTGTATCTAACTTCTTCCATCCCCTGGCCCCAAACACTGGAAAAATGTATGATGGATAACAATAACAACGAACCATAAAAATAGAAGTTTCTAACTCTTTGAGGTAAAGATTATTTTTCTTCTACATTGTTTTATAACTTTAAATTCTCTACAGTGTACATGTAACTTTTAAAAATCAGAAAAAGTTGTGAAAATTACAATTCTGGTAGTGTATTGATCAGGCTAAGCTAACTGCTGAATAAAAACTTCAGAATTTTCAGCGGTTCAGTAACAGCATTATTTCTTGCTCATGTAATAGCTCTTCTTGAGTACCTCTGGTTTCCTCCACATGGTGACTTGGGGACTGGCTTTTTCTATTTGGGGGGCCCTACTGGGTCTTATGGATCTAGCCAGAAGAGGAGGGAAGAAACAAATGGCAGAAGATTGGCAGGAGGCTATTTTTAGGCCAGGCCTTACAAGGGATATTTTACTTGTACTTATATATAGCTGGGGAATGAAGTCTAGTCATGTGGTCGGGAGGAAGATAAAAATGAGGTTTAATGAATTGATAGACAGCACATTGGAGGGGAAATATCATGGGTTTTGGACATGGACTGAGATTTAAATTCAGTTCCTCTAACGAAGTAATAGACTGTCTTTTAGAATTCAAATAATCAACACTATACAAAAATTAATTGGGAATTAGTACTGAGCAGTTTCAGGTGTAGATAATAGAGAGACAGAAAAGAAAAGCAAACAGAAAACCTCTCCCTGGAAGGAGAGCAACAGCCTGGTGGGGGAGTTCTACTTGGTCCTCTCTGAGCATGGGATCACTACATTGTGGCTGAAGTGGGATAAGGGCTGTTTACCTCAGGACAGCCCTGTCACACCCTGTTACACAAGGAGAGGTGGAAAAGCATCCTTAAAGGCTTCTCTGAGGAGGTTTCTTCTCTACTTGGGCTTTTAGGGCAAATAGGTGCTCACTGGAAAGTGGTGTTTGAGGAGTGGCATTTCCTTCAAAGAATAAGCCTGGCCACATCAGGGGAGATGGAAAAGATCATGCTCAGGAAGCGGAAGGGTATAACAAAGTCAGAGGAAAAGCAATAAACATGAGTCAGATCTCAAAGAAATACTCTGAAAAGTTTGCCTTTGAATAGATGAATCATTTCTCCTCTAAGATCATGGGGATAATAAGCATCCAGGGAAGGAGAAAACACAGCCACAAATGAGGTCAAGGGTCACCAGGATGAAAACATGTCTCCTTCTTGGACAAGTTATTATGGCTTTTCTCCTGCATTAACAATGTTGGCACCTTCTGAAGAAGTGTCATCATGATATTGTTTTTAAAGTAACAAATCGCTTAGCCTTTCTCTGGGATATGAAATGTGAGTGGGACTATCCAGGTGAACAAAACAGGTTGGGGTATGTTTGTAAGGTGAGTAGTGCAGGTGTACATACTTGAAACACCCACATACTCTTGTTTGTGCAGACAATAGAAGCATACTCTTAATAAGCCTCAACTTTGAACAGTGCACATATAAAAATTGCATATAAAATTGTTTAAAATATAAGTCATGCTGAATTTCCATGGGCCATACTGTAGACCAGTTGATTACTTCCCTCTTTTGAGTCAAAGCTACAATGCATGTTCTCAGTGTGCCTGTAACTAATCAATTTCCCTTTCCACAGTGGAGATTAGCTTTCAGGCTTTGGAGAGGCCACAGGGTAATGAGTAATCCACATGTATGGGAAAAAAGAGATAAAAACACAAATAAGGAGCCATGTTTGACCCAAATGAACACCACTTGCTGGACAAGTTTGCCTAAGAGGAGCCTTCCCATCGTCTAATTTGTCCTTCCACACCTTTTCTATCTGCCAATTGTTAAAGTGCTATGGCCTTGTACAATTTGTATCTATTCAATAAGGCTTTAAATGTGAAATGCTCTTGCTACCATGGATAGATTTGTTATTTTTTTCCAATCAGCTTTTTTCCTAAATGGGATGAAAAAATTTATAAAATAGATTTTGCATTAATGAGCACTAGCTAAAAGTCAAAATATATTTTGCATTTTTTGAAACTTCCTTAATCCCTCGGGAGCTCTTGTTGTACTCATTTTTAATATATAATATGTAAGAATTTTAGGATCCTTTCAACTTGAGTTTGCTTGAATCACCACCCACTTTTTGAGGAATGTGGCAGTTGTGTCATGTTCAGTCATTGATATTAGGGTTTCTCCACAATGTTAGTAGTAGTTATGATAGATTTCTAAAATGATGAGAACTTTTTTGCTATCTGTATTTAAAACATTTTATATGGCCAACATCTATTTCTTTTATAAGATTAAAAATACTGATAAAGTGTACAGAGCTGAAAGTTATCATTTTAATCATTTATAAGTGACAGTTGAAGTGACAGTAAATACACGGATGCTGGCCAGCCATCATCACATTCATCTCCAGAACTTTTTCATTTTTCCAATCTGAAACTCTATCCACTAAACACTGACTTGTCATCTCCCTCTCTTAGACCCTGGCAACCACCGTTCTTCTACTCTTGTTTCTATGTGTTTGGTTGCTAGGTTCCTGTCAGATAGGTAGAATCATGTAGCACTTGTCCTTTTGTGACTGGCCTATTTCCCTGGCACAAAGTCTTTAAGGTTTATTGATACTGTGTTGGTCAGCTTTTTGTTGCTGTGATAAGTACCTATGAGAAACAATTTGGAGGAGGAAAGGTTTATTTGGATCATGGTTTCAGAGTTTAAGACCATAATCACCACACTCCATTCTTTTGGGTCTGAGGTGAAGCAGAGCTTCATGGCTGGAGACCCTGGAAGAGGGAAGCTGTTCAGCTCCTGGCAACCAGGAAGGAGTGACAGAGAGAAGAAGAGAGGGAGAGAGAGCAGTCAGTCAAAAGGGCCAATAGTGCCCAAGGGTACACCACCAGTAACCTATTACCTTCAACCATGGCCCACCTGCCTACATTTTCCACCACCTCCCAGCAGTCCATTCAGCTTTCAATGGATCAGTCCATTGAGGTCTGAGCCTTTGTGATCCAATCACTTCCCCAAAGCCCCACCTCTGAATATTGCTGCCTTGAGGATCAAGATTTCAGCACATGAATCTGTGGTGGGACAGTTCCTATCCAAATCATAACACATATGGTAGCAGGTAGGTGTCAGAGTTACATTCCATTTTAAGGCTGAATAATAATTTTGTTTATTCATTCACCTGTTGATGAACATTGGGAATGTTTCCAGCTTTTGGCTATTGTGAATAATGCTACCATGGACGTAAATGCACAAAAATTTGTTTTCAGTTCTTTTGGGTATATACCCAGAAGTGGAATTGTGATATGTAACAATTCTGTTTTAACTCTTGGAGAAGCCACAATCTTGGTATTTGCTTTAAGTATTGGCTGAACTAGGTAAATGCTGCTTGGTTTTAATCTTCAAAAAAGACTCTTTGGGGGCTCCAGCAGTGGCTGAGCGATTGCGGCGCTTGCCTGGCATGTGCGAGTACACGAGTTTAAACCCCAGCACCACGAGCTTTCATCTGAGCAACGAAAGCCACATTAAAAACTAAATAAAATTGATTCTGTCTGTTTCTCTCTCACTGTCCCTCTCTCTTAAAAAAAGAAAGAAAGAAAGAAAGACTTTGGCTGAGTGTCAAGGCAATTGAATGCCTTAAGTGAATGCCACCGTGAGAAGATTAATGGTGTATAGGGTTTGCTGCAGTGCTCTGCGCTTATTTGGAAGTAGCTTTACAATAATGTCTCTAAAAGACAGAGAGAGAGAGAGAGAGAGAGAGAGAGAGAGGGAGAGAGACAGTGATGATAAAGAAAGAATTAATTTTAGTTAGTTTTTCACATGGCTTTCATTGCTCCAATACTTCGTTTTGTATGTGGTGCTGGGGTTCGAACCCGAATACTAGTGCATGCGCTGCAACTGCTGAGCCCCTGCTCCAGCTCCACAATAGTTTCTCTATAGACAAATTTATGCATGGTAGACATTATGCATACAGCATAATTACCAACACAATCTTTGCTGGTGTGCTCGTAATGAAAACATTAGCAGCTCCTGTTCTACTTTCTTAGATATGTGTCTTTGTGTTTTAATAACCACTCAAAATCTCTTTAATTCCCTAAACATTCCAACTTAAATATTTTTCTGAGATGGGTCTCTTCTTTTATAGTCAGGCTTGTGCTAAGTACAATTAGGAAAACTTAGTAAATATCATCAGTTCTCTGAATATGAGACGTAGTTACTCATAACGATTTTAGAAAGTACTCTTGTTTTTGCTTACTTTTATAAAGCACAATTGAGTTCTTCATCTAAAGGGTATTTACAGATGCTCAGGTAAATGTTTTTCTTCAGGTTTACAGCATCCGTTATCAGTTTAGGGCATCTTTCCACAGGGTGGAATTTCTAGAAATAGGAGTATCAGGTGAAACTCACCTCAGGAATTTAACATAAAATTTTTCCTCTGTGGGAGAGCTACTACAGGGCCTACCAAGCTTGCTACTTAGGACTCATTAAAGAACAGAAATAAATTAATAGAAGAGAAAGAGGGAGATGGTTTCTTTGATGGGACTTACCCTTTGGTAGATGCTACTAAAAGTTTTTAGAGTTCTTTATTTTTCATCCTTTATTTTAGATAAAGCCAAGACAGACAATTTGATGGAAAATACATTATAGGAATACAAGAGCACTGGAAATGGCGAGTTTTAAACCTCTATGGAAAAAGCATAACCATATCTCCTGGGAAGATAATAAATGGAAAATCCATGGAAAATTGATTATTAGTAGATTGTTAAAATTCCTTATTAGAAATGGGCACTCTATCATCATTTTTACACCACATTAATCATCTTTTCATCAGAGCAATGAAATGGTATGCAAGTCCTAGGTTTAGTGTGTAATTGGAGTTCAACTGGCTGTGCTTTACTTTGGTGAAGAAACTTTTTTTTCCTGTTTTTTATTATAACAATTATATTTAGGTATGGTGGTTGCTGTGGTCACTATGGTGTATGATCCATTGCAGAGTTTAAAAACAAATCAATAGGCCAGCTTAATAATTGTTAAATTGGTGCTTGATAAATTAAAATAATATCACTATTCTCATCAACATGCAAAGTAGATTTCTCAAAGTGTCCTTCTGAAATATTCCCTTATTTGCTTTAGTAGGTAATAATCTGAAAAATTAAGTGTGTTCAGAAGAAACAACCTTCAGGAAATTCACGTCTATTTCCCACAATGTATAGGAAGACAAACAGTGGCAGAAAGAGGGAGAATTGGCTTCCCAATTCGTAAGTCCATGCCTTTTCTCTATATATACATGCTCTTTCCTTTTTAGTATGACCATTATGAAGAAAAATTAGGTTTTATTTTTTCTTGAAGATTTTTGTTTTGAAAATTTTTCCTGTTCCTTCTGCTATAAGAAAATTTTCTTAGATTGAGTAATTTATAAACAATGAAAATTTACTGTTTGCAGATCTGGAGGCTGAAAAGTCTAAAATCCAGACTCCATTAGATTTGGTGTCTGATAAGGGCTCATTCTCTGCTTTACAAATGGTACCTTATTGCTGTGTCCTTATATGGTGGAGAAGCAAGACAGCTCCCTTTTATTAGGGTACTATTCCTATTTATTTTATTTATTCATTTTTTAAAGAGAGAGGACAGTGAGAGAGAGAGAGAGAGAGAGAGAGAGAATCAACTTTATTTAGTTTTTCATGTGGCTTTTGTTGCTCCAACACTTCATTGTGTAAGTGGTTCTGGGATTTGAACCCACATCCTTCCTCATGCCAAGCAAGCACTGTAACCGAAGCCCCACTAATCCTATTTATGATGAGGTCAGAGCCCTTATGATTTGATCAATCCATAAAGGCCCCATCTCAATACCATCACATTAAGGATTAACTCCAACATATGGATTTTAAGGGAATGATGACCATAGCAAAATGGAAGCGCTACAATATACTTTTATTTCATTTTTTATTCAATTATTTTTAAAATTAAGATATTTAATTATTATACAACCAAAATGCATCCAAAGTAATAGTATGATATGTATATATTCTTAAATTAGATTTATCCCCTAGATCCCACCCTATTCTCCCACCTTTTCCCCTTACCCCTTGCCCTCTCCCCTCTCCTTCCTGATACTTATCTATGATGCCCTAGGTTGTGTTACTACTCCTTTGCTGGGTCCAATACATGAGGTTGATCACCATTCACACAGGCCTGGGTCTGGCTCCA
>PVKS010033578.1:0-21538 GCA_004027875.1 Aplodontia rufa | reverse complement strand
TTCTTTATGCTTGCAGAGTATTATATATATTACATACATATGCTGAGAATTATTTATTATATGGATATGTAATTCATTATACCTGAGTAGAATGAATGCTTGTATATCTGGCAAACATTGCAAGAAAAAGACTAAATTACTTTCTTAAGGAAAATCTAGAATCTATTTATTGTTTATTCATGATTGCCTGATTAATTATGATATATTTAGATTTCCATCTGATATTTCTCTTCTTTAAGACTTCAGTTAATATTTCATGTAACATTGGTCATGTGATGGTAAATTGTCTCAGATTTTGCCATTATGGAAACAAAGTTATTTCATCTTTATTTTTCAAAGATGTTTTTGTTGTCTATGGAAATTTAGGTTTATAAATAACATTTTTTTCTATTTAAAACAATGTTGATCCATTGCATTGTGACTTACATGGTACCTAGTATTAACTCTCCTGGTATTTTTATATTTCTTCCTTTTAATGTAATATTTACTTTTCTTTCTCAGTGCGTTTAAGACTGTTCTTTAACAATGCTTTTTGTTGTTGCTCTTGTTGTTGTGGGATGTTAGGCAAATTGGTGACAGTCTATAGGATGTTGATCTGAATTTCTTCTACTCAGTCTATTGAGCATCTTGGGTTTCTTGATGAATATTTCTTAGCAAATTTTGCAAAATTACAACCACTGAATTTTCACACATATTTTGTGCTCCATTTCCTCTTGTCTGGGAACTCCAGTTACGTATATACCATCCACTTTACTCAAACGTCATTCTGCAGCTCACTGAACTCTGCACTTTTTTTCCTCTCACTTCATTTATTAGGTCTTTAAATGCCATTGACTTTTGTTGTGAAATATCAACTCTGCTACTAATCTCATAGAGTACATTTTCATTTCAGCTAGTGTATTTTCCATTTTGAGAAGTCCCATTTGGATTGCTGCCCATGTTTTCTTCTATTTTACATGTACGAAATATTTATGAAGTGCTTTGTTTTGCTGCTATGCAGGTTTTCTTTTAAGTTTTTATTTTATTAGTGCCTTATAGTTATGCACATTAGTGGGATTCATTCTGATATGTTTATATATGCATGGAAGGTCCCAGTGCTTCCTCTTTCCCTCACCTCTTCCATCTTCCTGTTCCCCTTTCATCATTCTATGCTTTTCTTTTCACTTATTTATTTTAATTGGTGTTTTATTGATACACATAAATTGAGCATTCATTGTGGTATTACAAATATGTACATAACATAATTCTGTCAATTTCATCTATAGTTCCTCCCTTTTCTCTTTGCCTCCTTTCTCTCCCTCAATCTCCTTCCTCTACTCCACTAATTTCCCCACCATATTTTCATGGGAACCCCTTCCTCCTTTCCCTTATTCACTCTAACTTCTGCATATGGGAGAAGACATTCAAACCTGGACTTTCTGAGTCTGACTTACTTCACACAGCATGGAGTTCTCCAGTTTCATCCATTTACCAGCAAATTCCATAATTTTATTTCATATTTAGGACTGAGTAAAACTTCATTGTATATACATATCACATTTTCTTTATCCATTTATCTATTGATGGACACGAGACAGATTCCATATCTCCATCATTGTGAATTTTGCTTCTATAAATATTAGTGTACCTATACCACTATAATATGCTGGTTTTAGTTCTTTTGCATAACTATCAATGAGTGGGATATGAGTCATGCTTATTGCTGTTACATTGGATTTGACCATCATTTCTCCTGATTATGAGTTGTATTTTCTATGTGCTTTTCTTTCTTATGGATTTTTTTCATATTTCTTTTATGTATTGCTTGCATTTATTCTTGGATGTGTGTATTTGAATTAAGTTTAATCTTCTTGAGTCTTTCAATTTTGTTAGAGTAGTCCAGAGGAGCTGATGTGACTCCACGGTGGAGATAATGTTCTGAAGACTGCAACATTGCTCCCTTGCATTGAGGGCTGTCTCCATCGCAGCTATGAGAAACATCACCTTCAGTAGCCTTTTGTGAGCTATGTAAATCATTCTGCTCATTCTTCTCAGGTGCTTCTTTCTTAAGTCTTGTGAACTTCACATGCATGTGGAGAACAACTTACCACTCTGAAGACTTCTGGAGCTCTCTGTGAAGCCCCTTGCTAGATCTTTCTGCTTAGCTTCTAACTGACCTCATCTCTCCAACCTCCAAACTCTGTGCTCTGTTTGGGTTCCCTCCCCTGTGCAGAAAGTTAGGACCTCTCTTCTTAGTCAAGTAAAGTTATCACTTTTCCTTTGTTTGTCTTCCCCAAGTGACCACTGACCCATGCACCTATTGACCAGCATCAGAATAATGCCATTTCACTTAGATCATATGAGAATAATGAAGGTAGTCTTTCCTCCTGGCTTTATCTTGATATAAACATAATCCTTATGAAAATAAATTTAGATATTAAAAAGCAATATCACTAGGGCTGGAGCAGTGGCTCAGCAGTTAGGGCACTTGCCCACTTTGTGTGAGAATGTGGGTTTGAACCCCAGCTAGTGCTGGGGTACACAACGAAAGTCACATGAAAAACTAAATAATTTGATTTTCTCTCCTTTCTCTCACTGTCCCTTTCTCTCTTAAAAAAAATATTGCATATATCTGAGTTCCTTCCTTCTTTGAATACCATTTTCTATTATTCTGTTGTACATAAATTGATTTTCATTTTTAAAGATACTACTCTCTTTCAAGGCTCATGTATATACCCAGATCTCACTAATTTGGTCAAACCATCATTCAGTGGATATTTCAAGATGCCAAAACTTTTTACAGAAATCGATGTTTGTCCAAGGACTCAGGATCTCTTCCTTTCTGTTGTCATCAAATATACCCAAAGTTTCATCTTATACTTTTTATTATCAATTATAACTTTGGGTCATTTGGTTATACACACACACACACACACACACACACACACACACACACATACATATATATATATATTTGTTTTAGAGTTGGAAGTATTTACCTGTTTTTTACATGATGAGTTTTGGAAAAACATACTGTCTTAGTTTCAAGAAGGAAAACAATTTTGGGTATTTAAAGAATATTTGAAAAAATACATAAATATCTTGAAGAAGCAAATATTTTTAAAATAATATTTTAAAATATCTCTTCATGTTAAAAATTAGTATGTATATTTTATGAATATTAATTCATAAATATTCCCTTTTACAAATTTTTTGCATGTATTTTTATCAAAATGTTGGAGGCTCTGCTTAATTCTTCCAAACATACACATTTTTTTTGCATTTTTTACCTACTAGAGCCAATTTGAAAAACATGACCTGCAACCTTGTTTTTACAAGCAATGTGGATATTACAATCAGTACTGAAACTGGAAAATTATGCTAAAGTGAAGAAAGAAAGAGTGAAACACCTTTACCACCAAACCAATGACAGGAGGATTCTCCCAGGAAAGCACATAGCTTCAAAGTTAACTTCCAAAAAGTTGCACATATTATTTCTAAAAGAATTTTTCAAAATTCATTGTCTGGTTTAATGTTTGGATTACTATGTATAATTAAATGATTTCCTCCTGTGTAGATTTTCAATCTCATTACTTGTGGACTTAATAGGCAGGTTTGGAAGGCAAATATATGTTCCATAATGTTTTGGAATGATCTATTGCAGATAGTTTTAAATAAAGCAAATATCCTCAGTGCAATATGCTATTCTAATTTTCTTCATCATGTGATTCATAACAAAGTACATTCAAAATTTTAAGATACTTTTTTCTATTCTCATTGCATTTAGTCCACTGTTGTAATCTGTTTTATATCTGTGTTTTAATTTTGTTTATTTGCCCTCTAGCAATGTACTTCATATCATAAAGTGCTTTGCCATAGCTGTAAAAGGGACATCTTTTCATTATCACAAATGAATTATTTTTCATAAGTTTTACTTCTCTATATACTTTATCAGGTCTCTCTTCAAATTAGTGTTGTGCTTTTCTTTTGTGCACACACACACTTACCAAATGGAAAGCTGAAGGTAAGCAGTCTTGGCTACGGATGGACAGTTTTCGATGCTTTTAATAAAACTTTGCATAGGGGTTTCTGAAATTGTGGCCAAATTAATACAGTACTATATTGGAATTGGAGTGGGGCCCAGGTTAAAAGAAACCACTCAAACTTTCTTTATCAAGGTAGAAGAAACATCTGTGCTCTCATGTCACTAAGTCACGATCAGTTATTTGTATCATTCAGGAAATAAAGACTTAATAGTAATTTGAAGGGATTTCAGTTGTGTTATAGTCTCACAAAAATTAATATGGTGGTATTTAGGTCAGCAAAATAAGTCATCCAAAATATATCTTACTTAATGTTTGACACAATCACATCTAATAATTAATAAAGACACTTAATAGTTTAATATATTTGATGAACTTTTATTTTTTTCTTTTTTCTCTTCTTTCTTTTTGTTTTTTCTTTTTTTAGTACCAGGGAATAAACTCAGAAGCATTTAACCACTAAGCTACATTCCCAGGCCTTTTTTCTTTTTTCTTTAGACACAAGGTCTCACTCATTTGCTGAGGCCAGTCTTGAATTTGTAATCCTTCTGCCTCAGCCTCCCAAATTGCTAGGATTATAGGTGTACAGCACCACTCCCAGCGATAGTTTAATATATTTGAAAGGATAAAAAATAATCTGCAAAATATATCACTTTACAGAACAGTGTCCTTGAAAATCTTAAGAAGCTATAATTCAGGTGAATAAATGACTTTCCCAGGGTTGTAAACCTAATTTCATGTGAATTTAGGGGTTCAGATTCATCTCTCTTTTAAGCCCATGCTATTTCCACTGTTTCTGCTGTCTCACTTGAGTTTCTCTTTATGCAATTTAACAAATTATTATTTTAGCATCACTATTAATATATAAATGATAAACAAAACTTATGTTTTGATAACTTTGAGCCTGCCTTTGCATCCATGAAGTCATCATCACAATCACAATAATCAATGTGTCACTCCCAAAATTTTCTTGATGGCCATTTGTCATCAATCTTCTGTCACTATGCTTTGAATTATCTACTCTTTCTATGAATAGATTCACATAAAATGCATGTGCCTAGTTTTTTTCCAGTGTCTCAGCAAAAGTGTTTTGAAATCTAATTTGTATTATTGGGTATACCAATCTTACAATCATTTAATGGTGTTGCATTGTATGGATAATTCATACTACCATTCGTTTATCCATTCATGTGATTTGGTTTTTTTTGCGTTTGGAATTATTATAAATCAACCTTCATGAAGGTTAAGGTACAAGTCTTTGCATGAACCTATGATTTCGCTGGGAAGGGATTAACTACATAGACACACAAAGGCTGGATGATACAGTTGATAAATGCTGATTTTGGGGGGAATGCTGAGCTCTTTTTCAGAATGTTTCACAATTTATATTCTTGCCAGGGATGTCTGAGTTTGCTCTACATTCTCTCTTACTACTTTTTATGGTAACTGATTTATTAGGGATAAAGCGACCTCGTATTATAGTTTTAATTTGTTTTTCCAGAATAATTTTAAAGAAGTTAAGTGCCTTATGGGCTCATTTGTATTAGATCTCTTATTTTGAAAAGTAGATTTTAAGTAGTTTACAAATTTTAAATTTGCATGTTTTTTAATTCAGTTTTGAGAGATCCTTATGAATTTTTGATACAATCCTTTATTTTGCAAATGTTTGAAAAGAGTTTCTTTCATTCTATTAACAATATTTTGTATAATGCTTAATAGTTCTTTGAAAATGGAACAGGAATTTTTAATTTTGATAGAATCCTATTTATCAAGTTGTTCTTTTGTAAATGGTACTTGTTGCATCTAAAAACTTAGGTCACCAAACTTTTTCGTTCATTAGTTATATTACTTTAAGTTTGTGTGTTGGTCTAAAAATTCATTTTTGAGTTAGTTTTTATATATAGTGTAGTTCACTATTGGGGTTTAACTGTTTTGCTTGTAGATATCCAATTTCTTTGGCATAATTCATTAAAAATATAATTCACTTTCCATGAAGCTATATTAATACCTTTATCAAAAGTCATTTGACCATATAACTGTGGTTCTATTTCTGGTCTCTTGTTTTTGTCCATTGATCCATTTGTCTATGTCAGTATGATTCTACCTTAACTGCCACAGTTTTAAAATATAGCATGAAATCAATTAAAGTTATTGCCTTAACTTTCTCTGTTTTAAATTCGTTTATAGTTTTCTTCTATCATTACACTTCCATATAAATATTTGATCTCTCTTTCAGTCCCCTCCAAAAAACAATACTAACAAACAAACAAACAAAGCAATTTTTTGATCTGTGAACATTGTATATCTCTCAATTTCTTTAATTTGCTAGTAGTTTTCCAGCTATATATATATATATATATATATATATATATATATTTACTTTTCATTGTGTATGTTTTACATGCTTTCATCTGAAATTATTCCCATTTCAATATTTTTGTAAATTAAAATTTTTTATATATGATTTTTCTTTCCTATATATGGAGGCCCAATTGATTTTTGTAAGTTGAATTTATATAGTGCAGTTAATTAGAGGTTTTTCAATTTTATTATCTTCTCAAATAACCAATTTTGGGCTTTATTAATTCTTGTATTGCTTTCCTGCTTTCTATGTCTTTGATTTCCACTTATGTATATCTTATTTCCCATCCATTATTTTTGATTTAATAATTTTTTTATTTCTTAATTCATCACTTAGAGAATTTTCTTTCCTAAGAAATGTATTTATGGCTATAAAATTTTCTTTAATTTAATTGATTTAATTAATTTAATTCTTTAATTAATTGACTCCCCACACACTTTTTTATATTTAATTTTCATACCCATTCAGTTAAAAATTATTATACATTTCCTTTTTATATATTCACTGACTTGTACTTTCACATTTGGTATTTTGTTTCTAAATATTTGGGTTTCTTTCTGATATTTATTTGGTATTTTAAAAAGTATTTAATTCTGTGTTGGTCAAAGATCTTGATTTCCCTTATTTCAATATTGACATTTGTTGAGACTTATTATGGACCAGATTATTGACTATGTGAATAAATTTCTGTATTCACTTGTCAATTTTATAATTATTGAAAGAATTATTCAAATTTTATATACATATGTTTAATTTTTTCTATTGGTTAGAAGAATGCTGAAATCTATGACTATGATGGTGGATTTATCTATTTCTCTTTGCAGTTCTATTTATTTATGCTTCATATTTTAGAAGTTATGTTATATGTTTAGAGTGGGTTGTAATGCACATTGCACCTGGTACTATATATTTTTTTGCCATAAAATCTAGACTGTGTGATATTAACATTTCCACTTGAACTTCTTTGATTAGTGCTAGCATGGACTACATCTTTTAAAAAGGATCTTTTACTGCTATCTTTACCTTTAAAGTTTATTTTTATTTGCAAACATGTCATTAAGTCTTCCTTGTTAAAAATGCAATCAGAACTCTTCCTTTTAATTAGGGTATTTAGACTATTTACATGTAATATTATCGTTGATAAAATTAGGCTTGAATCCATCAACTTGCAATGGGTTTTCTATTTGCCCAATGTTTTTTGCTGTTTTGTTTTCTTTGTATAATTCTTTTAGATTACTGTAGATTTTTCAGCAAAAAAAATTCCCTTGTGTTTACATACAGTCAAATAATTTTTAATAATGTACTCCCATTAAACATCTTCTTATGGGTCTGGAGAGATGTCTCACTGGTTATGGAGCTTGCCTAGAGTTTATACAACAAAGTCTCAGAGCAGAGAAAACCACATGAAAAACTAAATAAAAAAATGTTTCTCTTTCTCTCTCACTATCTCTCTCTCTTTAAAAAAATCTTCTGTTTTGTTGTCATAAATTTTTCTTAGACAAAATCAGCATATGATTCTTTTAGATTTCTTTACTGCTTTGCATATGTTATCGTTAGCATTATTTTTGTTTAAATTGCCAATTGTCTTCTAAAGAGATATAAATTATAGAAATTGCTATATATTTACCCACAATTTATTTTTTATGCCCCTTATCTTTCATAAGCATATTTCCATGATGTATAAATTTCTTTTTCTTGGGGAACCTTCTTTAATAACTGTCACAATGCAAAAGACACAGTAGTTGTAAATCATAACTATTTGTGCCTGAAATTTTTCTTTACTTCACCTTTGTGTTTGAAAGCAACTTCTGTGGCTATAGAAATCCAAGTTGATGTTTTCTTTCTTTAATTTATTTAGTTTCAAAGACATTTTTCTCTTTCTTCTTATTGGAGCTGTTTCTAGAGAAAAATTTGCTACCACCCTTATCTGTGTAAATAGAATGTCTTTTTTTCCAGATACATCTAAAGTATCTCATTATTACTGATCTTGAGGAAATTGATTACATTGTGCCTTAGAGTGGTGCTCTGTATTATTCATTAAGCTACTTGGATTTATGGGATGTTTTCGTAAAGTTAAAAATTGTTCATCCAATTTTTACTCAACTTTTTTTTTCTCCCTTCTCTCTTTTTTTCCTTCAGGGGCTTTAATTTTCTATATATTGAACCACTTGATGTTTTTGTATTTATCATTGATGCTCTATTAATTTTTGTGAGTCCATTTAAATAATTTCCTCTCTGTTTTCAAAGTCATTAGTCTTATATTTTGATATATCTAATCTGCAGCAATTTCCAACCTTTATATTTTTTTTAATCTCAAGCTTTAAAGATTTTTATCTAGATGCCTTCTTTGGGTCATTTCTATATTTTCCTTAGTTCTACTCATCATTTTCACTCTTTTCTTTATCTTATTACATATGGAATATGGGTAGAATAAGTGTATTATTGATCTTGTTAGCTAATTCTAACACCTCAGTTTGTTTTCATTTTTAATTATTTTCAATCTTTTTTTTCTTAATTATATGGCTTTTTTTTTTAACTAATACAAGATAATGTGAATTTTGCCTCTTTCTGTGCTGGATTTTTGTGGAATCCTACAAATAGTCTTGATCTTTATTCTGAGTCATAGATTTTTATTCACCAAAAATATATTTCTGGATATTGTATTTAAGATTGACTTAGCAGGACCTGAGGCATACTTAGTCCAAGGATTACCTCTCCCAACCAAAAGAGCAAGGCTTAAGGTAACCTCCCTAATGTTGTGTACCCCAATCTGGATGGTAACAATGGTATGTGACATAATTTGGAGATGAGATGTCCTCCTAAATGTTCCTTCCAAATCAGAAATATTCAAAGTGGATTGCTTAGATCCTGACAGCTGTGATTTTATCAGTCCATTCCAGTTTGATTTGAATGACTGGGTGGTAACTGTAGGCAGGCGGAATGCCCAGAGGAGGAAGGTGACTCAGGAGAGCCCTGGAATGATGCCTGTTCCCTGTACTCCACCCCTACCCTGCCATGAGCTGCATAGTTTTTCTTAGCTGGGCCATTGGCCCATGATGTGCAAACTCACCTTAGTCTCAGAGCAATGGAGTCGAAAATCTGTGGGCTGAGATCTCTGAAACCATGAGCCCTAAAATAAACTTTTTATCCTCTAAGTTGTTCTTGTTGGATATTTTGGTCACAGTGATTCAATGTTGATCAAAAGTGTCTATATTTACATAACTGCTTGATTTATATGCAATAGTCTCTCTAATTTTTTCAGGTAGTTATTTTCCCAACATTGGATTATTGGCTAACACTCTTTCACTGCTCAGTATTTTACTAAATACTCAAAGGGGATATTCTACGGGTCTCTGGAGTTCTTTTTCTTTGAAGATTTGCCTGTTCATTGATTGAAGAAAATTAGTTAGCTTAGTTCTGTTTTAGACCATTTTATGGTGAAAATATAATTATAGTTCCATTATTAAAAAAACCAGATACTACAGGTGAATATTTACAATATTAACAAGAAAGAAAAGAGATTCAAAATTTATTCAGATTTAATCTTGAGCCAAACCGTAATAAAGGACCATTTGGAAATACATCTATGTAGTCATTTGGCCTGAAAAACAAAAGGATTTGGATTGTCTAAGAACAAAGTAGCCCAAAAAACTGTTCAAAACAAATGACAATAATGGAGAAAGAAGCTGTTTTTCTCTGACCAAATCATAATTAATTTTATCATATGGGGAAGTATATCACATATTTCTGTGGGGACATCAGTCATTTGCATTGTGTGACAAACTTCAGGGCATATCTCCTTCTTATCAAATGGATATAATTATTAATAACTCTATTTACCCAGAGAAATTCACATGCAATGTCTTTTCAAATGACTTTTTATTTCAGATCAAATATTATGGTCACTATTCTCGCAGAGAAACTTAATCTAAGTACATCCAAACTTAAGACAACATGAAGAAATCAATCCACACTGGTTTAAAGGATGTTGCTCATCAGTTGATACTCACTTTGGGGTGTATCTTCACAAATAAACATAATAAGGAAAATATGCTGTAATGGCAAAAGGATATTGGTGAAAAGCCAATGACAACTTGTATTGAAACTCTTAAACTCTGGGTAGATAGCGGCATGAAGAAAAGTTGAATATGTATCTATTTCTCATCACTTGATTCAAGAGAGCTGTGATGTTTTGATATCAAAATAAGAATTCAATATTTATTATCTGAGAAATATTTCTAGATGAGAAGAATTCATTAATCAATCCCTATATAAATGAATCCAACAAATGACTCACCCTAATTATAGTTGGGTCAGATTAAGCACTCTGCTTTTATAGATTAGTAAGACTCCATATTAAAGGTTACCAGGAGTGTGAAAACAGCATTTACTCTAGATTTAAAAATAACTGGTTGCCAAGTAAATCCATTGCATCTGTATCTGGGTGGGCAAAACTTTTTTTATATAGTTTTTTATAATATTTTTTATATAGTTAAAAAACTGTAACCCCTGACAAGTAGCTAGCTCTTTTTAAAAGAGGAATTCTAAACCTGTGTACAATATTAAAGTTTCATGAGAATGATCTCCATAAAAATCTTTCTTGGAGCCTTGCATTTGCCTGTCACCTTGCTTAAGGACCTGGAGGCTGAAATTTGTGAATAGTGTTAAGTAGACTGTGCTAACTTCAGGTTTTGGTTAGATTGGAGTTTCGCCATTGTTATGCTCAAGTAGGATATTACAGAGCAGGTGGAAAAGTGGGATCAGGATATTTGTTTACCTTGTTTGTCTTTGTTATTTTCCTATAGTTTGATTGCCTCACTTTTTAAGTCCATAGCTTCAATCAGGCATCTTTTTCCAGCAGTTTGCTCCCTAATTTCTCTTTGACTTTCCAAAAATAATAACAGTACTCTCTGTTACTAACCTTTGGGTGGTTCATACCTTTTCATTAATTTTCCCCAATTCTGTCCACATATTGAAAATAATCCCTTTACTGAATATGATGATTGTCTAACTTGAGTTCATTATTATCTGTTTCTTGTTGGGTCTTTACTGATGCAATGGGTTATACATTGGAGATAGCAGGAAGAATTGTAGATACTGTCCCATAACTCATTTTAAAAATGAGATACTTAAGGCAAAATGCATGTCATAATCTATTTGGTACCAAAACAGTGGCTCCCTGAATAACAATATTAACATCTGCTAAGCATGATGGATCACACCTATAATCCCAACATCTTGAGAGGCTGAGACAGGAGGATCACAAGTTCAAAGCCAACCTTGGGAATTTAGTGAAACCCTAAGCATCTTAGGAAGACCTTGTCTTAAAATAAAATTTTAAAAATGGGCTGAGGATGTGATTCAGTGATTAAGTATCTCTAAGTTCAATGCCTGGTCTGCCCCCACTCCCACAAAGTCACAATATCACCATCTATTAATTATTATAGAGTGAAAGAGATGTCATAGACCTGGAAATCAAATTCTTACATTTTACTGAGGATATAACTGAATTTTAGAAAGGCTGACTTTTTCTTGATGACAGAAATTTGGACAGATGAGAACTGGTTTAGAACCAATCATTTCATCTGATGATTTTGGTTATGTGAAAATAATAACAGGGTTAATGGAATTAGAGAATAAGGCTAATAGAATTGGTTATTTGAAGTTTAAAGTAACCAAGGATATGTGAAGTTTAAAAATTTATAGTCAGCATTATATCCATGGATATGACAAAATACCTTGCAATCTAAACTGCCCAATAAATTGGAAAAAATAATATTAATAATTTCAATTTTGTACTTATACATTTAAAATTTTTGCAATTAATTTTTGATAAATTTGCTACAATTTTCATCATGTCTTTTTACTGAGGGGACCTTACTAAACAAATTAATATAAGGGAAAAAGATATGCATTCATTCAGTCTTATGGAAGTGACAGCCTATTTAGGATAAAGGAATTTAGGAAGGTAATATTTATATAATTTTATAAATCTTATAGAGAGGATTCTCAAGATGCTGTAGAACTATTGCTATGTTTTGGATGTGAGATGTCTCCCAAAAGTTCATATGTGGGACAACACAAAAAGACTTAGATATGAAACTATTAGATTATGAGGCCCAACTAGTGCATTAATTCCTTGATAGGGATTAACTGGGTAGTAACTGAGGGTAGGTAGGGTGGTTGGAGGAGTTGGATCATAAGGGACTTGTCATTGGGCTATATATTTTGTATTTGGTGAGTGAATTATTTTTCTGCCTTCTGATCATGTTGTGAGCTGCTTTGCTCTACACATTCTTCCATCATGATGTTGTGATTCACATCAAGCCCCAAGGAGTGGAGCTGGCCTTGTTTGGACTGAGACTACTGAAACTCTGAGACTTCAAATAAAGTTTTCCTCTTCTAACTGTTCTTGTCATGTCTTTTAGTCACAGCAGTGAAAAGGCTGAGTAAAACATCTAGATAAATGTTAGTGGGACAAATGAGGACCACAGCAGGAAATGATGAGTTGACAGAGTGAAATGGGGTCTGAAAGAGTGTAGGGTTCTCAACCTCTGCATTATTTCCCTTTCCACCTGGGCTAGGTTATTCCTGTTGGAAGAAGGATGCTCTCCTATGCATTGACATATGTCTAGTAGCATCTCCAGCCTTATCCTGACAGATGCTTATATAATTTCCACGTTCTGACAATCAAAAATGTCACCAAATATTGACAAATATTCCATGGTGGCAAAAATGAAGCTGTATGGCCACAAGTAGAGAAATGTCAACAGCCACCAGAATGTGGAAGAAGCAAAGAGGTTCTCTCCTTAAGGTCTAGAAGGAGATTTGCCCTATCAACATTATGATTTCAGACGAGTGAAACCCATGTTGAACAATGGCCTTGAGAAGTAGGAGAAAGGAAACCTATGGTTTCAGCCATCAAATATTGCTAATCTGTTACAACAGCCACACACTATATCACCTAGAGTATATAAACAGAATAAAATGTAATAAAGAGAAGAATAGATCAATAAAAGAAATCTGAATCAAAAATGTTTTAAGGTATAAGAGGAGAAATGGTCCAACTATAGCTATGGAAATAAACAAGGACAATAAGAAATTTAAACCATAAACTCAGTAGCTTTAAACAACACTAGTTCTGTGCCCAAGTTCTAGAATTTTGGAATAAGCATGTCAGAAGGAGCACAGTCCCTCTGAAAACTGTAAGGTAGAATCTTTCCTTGCCTCCTCTTAGCTTTGAGGGGTTATTGGGAATTACTGACCCTCCGGTATGCTCTCATTACTACAAGTTTTGCATCCATCTTTACATGGCTGCCTTTCCTCGTCATGTCTAAATTGCCCTCTCCTTACAAGGACATCAGTTTTTGGATTTAGAATTTGTTAATTCAGTATAATCTCAACCTAATTTGGTTACATTTACAGAGACCCTTTTTCCAACCAAAGAAGTTCACATTCATTGGTACTAAGGACTGGGACTTCAACTTCCCTCTCTCTCTCTTACATCAGGAAGTAAAAACAGCCCAAAGAAGTTTAACTGTATAACAATAGTAATAAAAAAATTAAAGAGCTTTCCTCAGGGAGGTGACATCAGGTGCTAATTTTACAATGATTATCCTGACTGCTTCAGACAGAATGGCTTGGACCAAGAAAAATGAGGCAAGGCTCTTAGCTAGTAGGTACTGTGGAGTTTGGATGTGTAGTTTGTCCTGCAAAGTTTAGTGTGTTGGAGGTGTGGCCCTCTGTATAGTGATAGGATAGATGGTGGAACCTTTAAGAATTGGTATGTGATGAGATGTCCTTAGGTCACTGGGGAAGTGCCTCTAAAGGGAATCCAAGGAGTTTTCATGGGACTCAGAAAGAGTCTTTCTAAAGGCTAGAGGCACACCCATGAATTGCTCTTTGGCTTTCTGGATTTCTTCCTGGAAATGTGATCTATTCCTTTTGAATACGCTTATATTACTGTGACACTATCTGCCACGAGATCCTTACTAAGCAGTGCCAATTCCCATGCCATGTCCTCAGAGCTCCAGGCCTGCAGTACTATTTATACCACTTTTCTCCTAGTTTTCAGCCTAGGGCATTTCATTTTAGTAGCAAAAATCACACAGTAGGCAGTTGAAATAATCCTGAAAATGGTTGCAAAAGTCCTAAACTAAAAATGTGTCATGAATTTTTAAATAACTCTATGAATTAATGAAATATTTAACAAATAGGCTCCATGTAATTGGAATTTTTTTACATACATGATGAAAAAAATAAAGTAATTGCAATAAATATGGGAGTCCTGAAATCTTTCAAAATCCAAATTTTCATGTTTTTGAATTATGTCAAAATGAATATATATATTTATATTTTATATTATATATATATATATATATATATAATCTTACCAGAAATAAGATTGTATAATAATATTTACATTTATGGGAAACTTTATACTCTTTTCTATACCTACTGCTGCATTTTTGCCTTCCCAAGTATAAGAAATATAAGGGTTCCAATTAGTCTGCTTCCTTAACCCCTTACCAATAATTATAGTTTTTGTTTTTGAGTAGTCACTCTAAAAGGTGTGAAGTGATATCATATTGTGGTTAAGATTTGTGTTTTCCCTGTAATTAATGATATTAGGCATCTTTTTATATATTCATTAGATATCTGTTTCTTGGAAAACATCTGTTCAATTTCTTTGCCACTATTTTAACTGTATTATCTGTTTTGTTTTTGGCTATGGAGATGAGGAGTTCCTGATGTATTTTGGAATTCATCATTTATAGTATCCATGGTTCTTCAATATTTTCTTTTCTTCTCTAGGTTCCCTTTATTCTCTATTGATTGTTTTCTCTCCTGTGCTGAATGAAGCTTTTTAGTCCTACTTATGCATTTTAGCCTTTGTTCTCTGAAGTTTAGGTGTCATATCCAACAAACCATTGCCTAGACCAATGTCAATGAGCTTTTCCCCTAGCAGTTTTATAGTTTACAATTTTACACTAAAAACATTAATTCATTTTTTACTTGACTTTTGTGGATGGTATAAAGTAGGTTTCTATTTTCATTCTTTATTCACCTGATATCCTGCTTTTCCAATACTATCTGTTGAATAGTCTTTATTCCCCCATTATGTACTCTTGACTAGCTGTTTCAACATTTTTCACAATAGACAAGATATGGAAATAACTGATGCTTCTGTTGAAGGATGAATGGGTAAAGAAAAGTTTGTATATACATAGAATACAGTATTATTCAACCCTTTTCAAAAGGATATCTTCCATCTGTGACAAGATGGATGGACCTGGAAGATATTTTGGCCAATGAAATGTCAGTCACAGAAGGACAAATCCCACATAATTTCATTTATGTGAGGTATTTATAATAGTTAAACTCAGAAGCAGAGAACACCGTAGTGGTTGCTAGGGCCAGGGAATGGCATATGTGAAGGTTTTTGCTCAATGTGTATGCAGTTGAACTTCTGCTAGAAGTCTAAGTTCTAGAGGTCTGCTGTGCAAGGTGTTGTCTGTAGTTAATAATATAGTATTGAGTACTTCAGAAATTTTAAGCATGAACGTGCTATCTTAAGTGCTTTGACCATGAAGGCAAAACAAAACAAAACACAAAGAGATACCCAGACATTTTGATAGGTGCTGGATCTGTCTGTTACCTTGATTGTGCTGATGCTATCATAGTTGTTTATATACATCCAAACTCATCATATTACACCCATTATGTACATGTAGTCTTTGTCTGTCAAGTATATTTAAGAAAGCTGTTCAGAAAGAAAGAACAATCCGTCCACATCTATGTATTTGATAGTAACAAACTTACTGTTGGCTTTACTCTTTGAAATAGGTTTGTGGGAAACAGCAGGTCAGAATGGAAGATAAGTGAGTTAAATTTTGACACTACAATTTCACAGACATCCATCTGTATTTTAAGATGTGTACATAGGGAAATAAATTAGGGAGCTAGATTTGTAGGATTATTGAAAGTGATATATTTTGTGATATTCTGGATACACAAGGCAACAGTAAAATTTGAAAAGGAAAATATAGACACAGTAGAAGACTGTAGTAGTGAAATTCAAACATAAAAACCCTAATATTCAATTCCCAGAAATAAACACAAAGTGTGCACCAGTCCAGATGTCTCATGTGCTGTGTGGACAGTGTGGGGGATTCGCACCAAACGCAAAGGCAATGGAATGAGGAGACGAACAGGAGCTGAATGGGTAAGCACAGCTGCCCACTCTGAATGGAAACAGAGTTTTAAGCAGTGAAACAGATTCTAGAGGGCTGTCACACTTGGCTTTCCATCATGGTTTCTGATATGGGTTGTATGTCAAGAATCTATATTCATGGAAAACAAAGAAATCAGAAGTAAATGAGACAGCTGTGCAAGGGGAGAGGGGGCAAATTTATGGCGGATCCTCTGAGATTTGCTTGAAACTATTAAGTTCATACCTATTGCAGTGATAAATCAGCAGGAGTGATCCATGGTAGCAGATCCACTCAATTTGCAGATTAGGAGTAAATTAGGAGAAATTCCTGCTTAGACATTTCTCATGCTCAATGCTTAGTCTTCTGATGAGGGGTCTGATTCCAACATTTTAAATATGCTCAATTGATAAGAGCCTTCAAGCCGCACATGTCCCTCTTTCCCATGTTCCATATTGGGACATGCTGATAAGAAATGTTGGGCACTTCTTTGGCACCAGTAAAAGATGCAAAACACAAATGCTCCTGAACACACAAAAGCTTCTTCACCCTATGCCCAACTCCTAATCACAACAACACTCACCAGTCTCCTTGCTCTCTCAAGCCATTTCTGAGTGACTTTAGATGCCCACCCTCATCTTTCCAGAGACACCAGATATGCAAAGATAACTTTTCATACCTCCTTGGTATGTTTAGGCATCATCAAGCTTTACAAACTAAATCTTGAATGGGGGATCTCTTTCTCTGCGTGCAATCATTAGAGTCCTTTCATGTATAAGCTGCCTTGCTTTTCTCAGACTACTTATTATTGGTTAGTCAGAGACCCCTTTTTCAAAATTCAAGATTTTTTGAGTCAGCTCTTCAAAAACATAAGAGTGCCTATGCAAGACCTACGCTCATTTCTATAATTTTCTCTTTCCAGCAACAAATCAGCATGAGCTTCACCACTGCATTCATTTCCCAGAGTCTGAGCCATTGCCTCATCCTGAAAAAAGAGACTTAACCCTTTAATGGACTTATAATACAACATATATAGTGGAAAATTCCTTTCCTGTCACATTTATGTGGTTGATGGTAACATAGGGATATTTTGCTATGTTCTATTAACCAAGAGAAAGTAAATCCATTGCCATCATAGGACTTTAGTAGCTACTTCAATTCTAGTTGCTTTGATATCTGCCAAGGTACTTATTTTTTTGGTCAGTGTGGGATCCCACAAAGGCTTTTACAGATGTTTCTGAAGGCAGGTGTCATCTCAAGAATCGTGGTTCCAGGGTCCTGTTAATGTATGTGACTTTCTAAGCTTAAACTGTGACCATGTTTATTTTCCTCATCATTTGTCCACAATTTCTCCCATTTAATTTAGATTGTTCAATTACCATTAATTCCAGGCAATCTATTGTTTAATTGGATGGATTTCAATTGCAAATTAAGACTGCTGATTTCAACCAAAAAAGCTAATTTAAACCTGACAACAGGTTTTTTTTTTGTTGTTGTTTTTAAAAAAAAATGGGAAATGGTATGGAAGAACAGAGAATAACACAAGCATTTGTTTGTGTATTAAGGTGTCACATGTTTATTTAATTAGAGCACAACCATAGTTTCTACTGACTAACTTTCTAAATTGCAGAAAGTGCCTTCTCAATGATAATAAAAGAGACTATGAGATATTGAATTAAACAACAACTCTTAGGAAGTATAAATGGTGACACAAAGTTTGGCATGAGCCTATCATGAGATTCTGGTCATAAATAGGGTTAGGATACAAAGACTCTTCCCACTGAAAGATATACAGGAAAACCTATGACCCTTCATTGTATGTTGGATAAATGTGTTTAAGAGCTAGCATATTAAGCTAATCATGCTGCATGATTTTTAATAAGGAGACAATAGTAGAAAAAGTATATGTATATGGAGAAATAATTTCTTTCAGTAAAAATTGGCACACTAAAGTACTGAGTCTTTTTTTATTTTGTTTTGTTTTAAAGAGAGAGAGAGTGAGAGAGGGACAGAGAGAGAAAAAAAAGAATCCATTTTATGTATTTTTCCATCTGGACTTTCTCCTACACTTAGTTGTGCATGAGGTGCAGGGTTCAAACCCAGGTCCTTGTGCATGCCAGGCAAGTGCTCCAACTGCTGAGCAACCTATCACTCCAGCCCCCCAATGAGTCATTTTTTAACACTTTCTAAATGCTCCATCAATGTTTAGGAAATGTGCTTATACAGAGTAGATGATACAAGAAAATATTGATGGGATATCTGAGTTTTTGAGGCATTACTTTTTTTTGGTGACTATAAAAAATTGGAACAAAAATCTCAGGTTCTGAGGATTTCCCAAGTGATAGTAGAATGGGTGGTGAAGGAAAGAAACTACATAGATGAAGTTGTGGATTCTAAAGGGATAATTAACAGGTAAGTCCAAAACTCACTCTCTAGCACTTCCCACTCTCAACCCTTTATTTTCTATGGGCTTTATTAAGGATGATGGTTAGCATGTCGAAGGGATTCCAATACGGAGATGATGGCAACACAAATCATCATCATGTTCTAAGTAAAGGTCATCATTATGCACTGGCAGCAGGTTTTAATAATGCCTGTTATAACCAAATAGGAATAGTTTATATCAAAAATACAGATTACTTGTAGTAAAGAAAATCTTGCAAATGCATTACTGGCTTTGCCCAATCTGAATATTAGAATTGTGTTTATATTATTTAGAAAGGGTGGGAGTAAGCTCTCAGCTATGAATATATAATTCCTTAACATAATTTTATAAGAATAAAAATTTAAGACTGATGATCATATGCTGTAAATGGAAATTTTAAATATTTTATTCTAAAATAAATTTAAAAGGTTTTGAGAAAAAGGTATACATAGTATTGATTGTGGTTATGGAATAAAATTGATTTCCACAAAAACAAAGATTGTTGCAAATTAATTTCTGTGTACAACCAAATGAAAAACTTTTTCTAGCTTTATGGAAGCTCTAGAACTCATTCATTCTATCACAAATACTCTTTGTAATGCATGCCTCTCTTCACTGGATGGTTCTTGCTAGTTTCAGGATTATTTTTAGGATATGCAAGAAATATTTAAAATTAGCTTAGAGACTTGCTCAGGATCCACCCCAAAAACAGCCATTGGGCTAGGAGCACAAGCTTAGCATTCACAAAGCCCTGGGTTCACTTCCCAGTGTGTGTGTATGTGTGTGTGTGTGTGTGTGTGTGAGTATACATGCATAGACACATACACAAACACACAGCAACCATTGTTTCCTCTTTCTTTTTTTCTGGTATTGGGGATTGAACCCAGGGATGCTTAACCACTGATCCATATCACCAGCCCATTTTCTTTCCTTTTTATTTTATTTTGAGACAGAGTCTCCCTATGTTGCTGAAGTATTTGTTAAGTTGCTGAGGCTGGGTTTGAACCTGTGATCCTCCTGCCTCAACCTCCGGAATCGCTGAGATTACAAGCATGCACACTGTACCCGTCTTGTAGCCTATTTCTGAGAGGTTTAACTTTTTTAAAAATACTCCTACTTTTTAGGAAAAAAATATCTAATATTTGATGCTGTATCTGTGTTTTAGCTAAAACCATCTTTAATCTACAACATCATCAATTCTGTCATTTGGGGTGAAAGAAGATTTGCATTACTCTCCTGTATAAGGAACTGCCTTCTAAAGTCATAGCCAAAGAGAGATCTGTCCTGCATAGACCTGAACTCTTAGGTACTTTTCCCACAATACTATTGAAGTTCCTCCTTGAAAGGATGCTTAATTTCCTTTTTTAACTTAGCTTTTTCACATACACTTTCAGAAAGACTTCTCTTATGATAACACTGTAGACATTTGAAAGGACACTTAATAAAACCACCATTCTAAAGCTAAGATCATAAGTTTAAGCAATATATAAATGCACAGTGATCAGGAAAGGTAAGGGTTTTCCTTTTTATTGAGTTACACCCACATAGAGATGTCAATATAACACACTGTGCATAAAAGCTGGCCTTGGACTGACAACCTTGTGTGAACTTAATGTCCCACCCTGAGTTTAATTCAAGTGTTCCACAGTATATTTGCTCTGCTACTTAGCTCTGCAACCGTGGAAAATTATTTAAGCTCTCTGAATTTCTATTAAATAAGGATAGTGCAGCCTCTAACTTTGAGCATTCATATAAGATAAATAAAGTATTAATGTATTTAGCACAGTAACTGGCATACTAGAGTATGCATAGATGAGTAAGTTGGGTGAATGAAATTAAGATATTTATTGGTATGGTCTTCTGGAGAAGTATTCTGCAAAAAGGGCATACTTTAATTTTGTGCAACCCTATATTGCCATTTAAAAATTATTAACAAGACGGACAATCACTAGCAAGGTTGGTCTGTACCTGTGTGCTCAAACACTTCCAGCCTACTGCTTTAAAATAAATAAATAAATAAATAAAACAATGGAAAAAAAAAAAAAACAACCAACATTTATAAGGGAAAGTTTCTCACCTCCTGGGTCCCAGGAGCATCAGCTTGAAGCCATTTTGTCCAGTGAGTTAGAACAGAATCTGCAGGGGCCGAGAAGAGGGCAGAGCTCCCAGAGGCATAGCTGATAATGAATTTCTAAGCCTTTCAATGGGAGAACTGTAAAAATACGTGTGCTTCCAGAGGACCAAGTCTCAGGCCTTCTAAGCGCACTGAAGGCTTTGCCACTCAGGGAGGAACTAAATAGTCACAGGGGGGAAGTCAAAGCTAAATGCTTACAACTTTGCAAAAATAACCAGGGAAGTCAGAAACTGCTGGCAGCTTCCCTGAACAGAGAGGCTGTGGACTTCAGGTTGTTGTGTTTTTTTTTTTCCCCCAGACCTGTTGAGAGAATGCTAATAAAGAATGGACCACACTGCGACACCAAATGTTTTCCATTCCTGCTCTCCTTCCTAATTTAAGGAA
>PVKS010033577.1:0-21613 GCA_004027875.1 Aplodontia rufa | reverse complement strand
TCGTAGACCACGCCGCTGTGGGACTACATGATGCAGGGGTGCATTTACCGGGAATGTTTTCCCAGCCGGGGCTGCCGGGAACCTTGGAGTACACTTTTTTTTGGTGAGCTTGTGTGTGCTTTTGCAGGAAGGCGGGGAGGACCGCTGGGTCAGGGGAAAGGAATCCCATGTTCAGCTTCTGTGGATTCCACCCCAGGGTTTCCAGGGCAGAAGTTCCAGAAAGACTGGCTAAGGGACAAGCACTCCTGTGTTGGATCACGCACCATGGCCTTGAAAAGCTGAAAGCTTTTAGAGGTTTTAGAGGTTCTGGGATTGAACTCAGGGCCTCACACATGTAGGCAAGGGCTGCACCACTGAATTACATCCCCCACCCTTGAAAAGCTGAAAGAAATCTAAGTGACCTCTTAGCTTCTGTGTGCCTATTTCTGTCTTGCCCGTTCACTGGTCAGATATTGAACGAGTACTCATTGTGCGCTGAGGACTGTTCTAGAGGCTGGGAACACAGTGGAGCTCAGAGCAGGGCGGGGCTGGTGTTCTGGGACATGGGGATAATATAATACTCACCTCCTAGGAATGTTGGAAGGCACATAAAGGTGCTTAATAAATGTCACCTGTTATTTTAATTATTAAAAATTGTAATTATATTTATCTGTAGATTGAAGCATGTAAATATAGTTTATATAAACTTACAAATATAATTCGTTATCAAATAATGCTTCTCATTATCATCACTGTTATTATTATTAATTTTGGTACCAGGGATTGATCCCAGGGGTGCGATAACCACTGAGCAATATCCCTGGACCTTTTCCAGTTTTTCTTTTGAGACAGGGCCTCGCTAAGTTGCTGAGGCTGGCTTTGAACTTGCGATCCTTCTGCCTCAGCCTCCTGAGCTGCTGGGATTACAGGCGTGCACCGCTGCACCCAGCTTCATTACTGTCATTATTAAAGGCCATTTAGTTTGAGGCTGGCTAAGAAGCATGGCTTGTGTGGCGAGGGGACGGATTTTGAAGCTCTTGTGAAGAATGAGATGGAAGTGTGTGGAGAGCTGGGAAAGCAGATTGAAGAGAAATTAAACGGGAAAGATTAAGAGATGGGACAGCGTGTGTCCAGTGTCCTTGTTTCTGTTTAAAATGTCAAGGAGGAAATGCTGCAGACCGATGCTGTTGCTTATGTGCAGGAAGCTTCCCGGTTTTAACCAGCGAGAGCTGAGCAGGCTGGCATCTCCGGGGGCATGCGGAGGGTGACAATGGCAGCTAACTGGAGTGGGGCTGGCGGATTTGCTGTGCTCAGCTGTTCCCTCTTTTTAAAAAAAAATTTTTTGTAAAGGGACAGTGAGAGAGAGAGGGAGAGAATCAATTTTATTTAGTTTTTCATGTGGCTTTTGTTGCTCTGACACTTCATTGTGTACATGGTGCTGGGGTTTGAACCCGCGCACTCGCAGATGCCAGGCAAGCGCCGTAACCTCTGAGCCACCGCTCCAGCCCCCAGCTCTTCTCTCCACGGGGCACCAGTTTAACGCGCTGAATTCCTTCCAACACCCTCCGAGGTAGGCACGATGTTGTTCCCTTCCACAGAGCGGGATGCTGAAGCATGGGGAGCTCAGGTGATTTGCCAAAGGCCACGCAGCTGGTGACGAGGGTTTGAGTCACGGCCCCGCTTGTTTTACACTAGGGATGAAAGTAATGCGAGAGCAGAGAGCCAAACTCCCAACACACAACAGTGGCCGGGCTTCTTAGATGCTGCCAGGCAGGGTGGGGAGCACCCCGACTTCCTCTCTGTCCTTCCTGTTAGGTCAGCACCAGCTGGAACTCTGGGCAGTGCCAGCCAACCCATAATCGTCGTCAGAGAGCCACAGAGTTGGGTCACTTGGGCAGGGCGGGGACTCCTGGCTCGGTTCTGTTCTCTCCAAAGCTCCATCCAGCACTGTGCCACAAGTGTGATGCAAACCCACACCCCAGGGTCCCACCAAACTGGTGAGGGGGGTCCACCTCCATGACGCATTTCCCCGGGGCAAGCGAGGGAGTCAGCTGCAGTCACCAGTGGGTCAACGTGCTGCCTCCCAGCTCTCCAGCATCTCAGAGTCCGGGGTGACAGTCACCCCAGGGCCGGGGGCTCCAGAGCGGGACCGACGTGGTTGGAAACTCGGTTCTGTTCTCTGCTTACCCGAATGATCTTAGGTAAGTTACCTTCTCTGGGCTCTGCTCCAACTGCCTCATCTGCAGATGGGTTTAGCCACAAGCACTGAAATCAGAGGGTCCGCCTCAGCAGGCACAGTGATAGAATGTTTAAAGCCACTGGAGCAAGGCCTGGTACAGAACCAGGCTGGTGCGCTGGCTCAGCGGCTACAGCGCTTGCCCGGGATGTGTGAGTACGTAGGTTTGAACCCCAGCACCACGTACACAATGAAGTTTCAGAATGACGGGGGCCACATGCAAAACTAAATAAAATTGATTCTCTCTTTCTCTCTAACCCTGTCTCTTAAAAAAAATTAGTGGCGTGGATGACAATAAATGCTTCTTGCTGGCAGATCATGTTGCTTCTGTGCGCAGCCACCCTCCTGTGGTTTCCATCTCATTAGCAATAACAGATGAAGTCCCTCTGAGTCCAGGTGGCCCTACCTAGACCCGCCACCCCACCCCTCACCTACTGCATGGGGCCCCCTGTGCTTCCTTGACCACCGCCCTGTTCCGCCTCAAGGCCTTCGCAATGTCCCCTCTGCCTGGAACCCTCCGCCCCAGATCATCACACAGTGCCCTCCCTTTCTTGTGAATCCCCCGGGGGGGCCTGCTTCCCTGCGGCTGAAGCTCTGTGCTTTGTCCATTTCTGTCCTCCCTGGCTGAATCCTCACGCTGGACCGTCAACTCCGAGAGGGGGAAAGACTTCGCTCTCTCTCGAGCCCCTCAGTACCTGCAACGGAGAAAGGGCTCAGGAGCTGTGTTGCACGGAAGAACGAATTGTAGAGAAATCCATACTTCACGTGTCCTTTTTCTCAACGTCATCATTACTTTTAAGAATTAAAAGTAGGGGGGTTGGGGATTTAGCCCAGTGGCAGAGGACTTGCCTAGCACACGCAAGGCACCGAGTTCGGTCCTCAGCCCTGAAAAAAAAAATTAAAAGTAGGATTCTTACGTGCTCCTTCCTCCGTCCGGGTGCCAGTTACAAGGTACAGAACCCAGAAGGCTGAACCTGTGTGACACAGGCACTCTGCTGTCTGGGTGGTGTATGTTTTCATCGAATGAAGATTAGAAAATGCAACTGAAGAACTAAGATAGAGTTCAGTGGTGACTCTCTCGATGAACTATCAGATTAGGATATTTCATTTCATTTGCTTCTTTCTTTCTTTTTTTTGGTACTGGCAATTGAACCTAGGGGAGCTTAACCACTGAGCCACATCCCTAGCCCTATTTATTTTTAAATACAGAGAGAAACACAGAGAGAGAGAGAGAATATCAATTTTATTCAGTTTTTCATGTGGTTTTCGTTGCTCCAACACTTAATTATGTCCGACACTTAGTTATGTATATGGTGCTGGGGTTCAAACCCGTGTCCTCATGCATGCCAGGCAAGTGCCATAACTGCTAGGTCACTGCTCCAGCCCCCCCCCCTTTTTTTTTTAAATTTTGAGACAGGATCTCACTAAGTTGCTTAAGGCCTCACTAAATTGCTAACGCTGGCTTTGAACTTGAGATTCTCCTGCCTCAACCTCCCAAGCTGCTGGGATTACAGGCATGCTTCACTGTGCCTGGCTTATTTGCTTCTTATTTTTAATTTTTTTGTAATTATAAGAGGAGATTTTTATTTGTTTATTTTGAGGTGGGATCTTGCTATGTTTTGCGGGCTGATCCTGAATTCCCACAGCTCAAGCAATTCTCCCGACTCAGCCTCCTGGTTAGCTGGGACTATGAACATGTGCCACTGAGCCTCACCAATATTCCACATTTCAAAATTCTAGGTTGCTAATGGGATGGTGTTTCTTTTTAAAGAATGTATACTTTTAATTTTTTATTTATTTTTCATCTTTTTTTTCCCCTAACACTTAGTTGTGTACGTGGTGCTGGGGTTTGAACCTGGGTCCTCGTGCATGCCAGGCTAGCACTCCAACCACTGAGCCACCCTTTAAAAATATTTTTATTGGTGTATTATAAGTATACATCAAGGTGAATTTGTTGTTGCATATTTGTTCATGCACACAAAGGTGTCCTGGGTTTCAGGCTCTGGAATGTCATTGTCCAGTAAGGAAGCCACTTGCCACAGGCAGCTATTACATCGAGTAAAAGCAAGTGGAATAAAAAATTCAGTTCCCTGGTTGCATGTGCCTCATCTCAAATGCTCCTTGGCTGCATGCGGCTGGTGGCTAGCATAGTCGACAGCCCAGATATACGACCTTGCCATCGATATTCAAAGTGCTGTTCTGGTGCCCCAAACAATAATTGGCCAGGGTTCTAATAGATTAGTATTTTGGAACTGCAAGATTCTTATTGCGATAGAGTTCGACTGCTGTGATGTTCTAGAATTCCAAGATGCTGATAAGCTGGTGTTCCAAGGCATTCACATTCTAGAATTACAATATTCTCACCTGCTGTGTCTCTAAAGATGGAGCACTCTAGAATTCCCGGATGTGCAAAAGCCAGCGTTCTAACATTTAGTATTCAAGAATCCCAGTCTTCTAGTTGAGCATGATGGTACATGCCTGTAATCCCAGCAACTGGGGAAGCTGAGGTAGGGGGATTGCAAATTTAGACAGCTTCAGCAACTTAGTAAGTCCCTGACCAATGTAGCAGCATCCTGTCTCCAAATAAAAAATAAAAAGGACTGGGGATGGGATATAGTGATTAAGTGTCCCTGGGTACAAATATATATATCTCCAATCTTCTGTGTTGGGCACAGTGGTGCACACCTCTAATCTCAGCAACTCAGGAGGCTGAGGCAGTAGGATCACCAATTTGAGACCAGAGTTGGAGCAGTGGCTCAGTGGTTGTGGTGTTTGCCTGGCATGTGCAAGAATGTGGGTTCCAGGGCTGGAGTGGTGCCCTGGCAGTTCCGGCGCTTGCGCGGCATGTGTGAGTACACGAGTTCAAACCCAGCACCACATACACAGCAAAGTCTTGGAGCAATGAAAGCCACATGAAAAACTAAATAAAAATTGCTTCTCTTTTTCTCTCTCACGGTCCCTCTCTCTCTTAAAAAAATAAAATCGAGGCCAGCCACAGCAACTTAGTGGGATCCTGTCTCAATTAAAAAAAAAAAGTTGGGGATGTAGCTTGGTGACAGAGCAGCCCTCAGTTGGGTCCCAAGTACCACCAAAAAAAAAAAAAAAAAAAAAAAAAAAAAAAAAAAAAAAAGACGGAATTCTAGGATGGCAACATTCCTGAATCCCAAGATGCAGGTTCTAAGATTCTAGCATTTCAGAATGCCGGGAATCTAGGGCACCGGTACTCAGGTTTTCAAGAGGCTGACGGGTTGGGCTTCTATAGCCCTAGGATTCCAAAGGCCTTGGAGTTTTCTCCTCTCAAACCTCGTCCGTTTTCTCTGCCGTCTAGGTGTCCGGAACCCAGATGGAGAACGATTCTCTGAGCCACCAGTACGAGTACGAGTACGGGGACTACAGTGACCTTCTGGATGTCCCCGTGGACTGCCCCACGGGCGCCTGCCTGTCCTCGGACACCCTGCGCGTGGCTCCTCTGCTGCTGTACGCGGCCGTCTTCCTCCTGGGGGTGCCTGGCAACCTCGTGGTGGCCTGGGTGGCGGGGAAGGAGGCCGGCCGGAGGCTGGGGGCCAGCTGGTTCCTCCACCTGGCCGCGGCCGACTTGCTCTGCTGCTTGTCCCTCCCGCTCCTGGCGGTGCCCGTAGCCCGCGAAGGCCACTGGCCCTACGGAGCGGCGGGCTGCCGGCTGCTGCCCTCGGCCATTCTGCTGTCCATGTACGCGGGCGTCCTGCTGCTGGCCGCCCTCAGCGGGGACCTGTGCCTGATGGCCCTGGGGCTGGCCCGGTGGCCCGCGGCTCGGCGGCGGCGCGCAGTGCGGGTGGCCCAGGGGGCGGCCTGGACGCTGGCCTTGCTGCTGACCGCGCCCTCCGCCCTGCACCGCCGTCTGCACCGGGAGCACTTCCCCGCGCGGCTGCGCTGCGTCGTGGACTACGGTGGCTCCGCGGTGGCCGAGAGCTCGGCGACTGCCATGCGGTTTATTTTTGGCTTCCTGGGGCCGCTGCTGTTCGTGGTGGGCTGCCACAGCGCCCTCCTGTGCCGAGTGACCCGGCGCCACTGGCCTCTGGGTGTGGCCGTGGTGGCGGGGTTCTTCCTCTGCTGGGCCCCCTACCACATCCTGGGGCTGATTGTCACCGTGGCTGCCCCCAACTCTGCGCTCCTGGCCCGCGCCCTCCGCGCTGAACCCCTGGTTGTGGGCTTGGCCCTTGCTCACAGCTGCCTCAATCCTATGTTCTTCTTGTATTTTGGGCGGGCTCAGCTGCGGAGGTCACTGCCAGCGGCCTGTCGCTGGGCCCTGAGGGAGTCCCAGGAAGAGGAGGAGAATGCGGTAAGCAAGACCTTTACCACTCAGGAACTGGTGTCCGAGATGGAAGTGTAGGCGAGAGGAACTGTTGACTTCTAATCACCTGGTGCATTTCACAAATAGCTTCAGGCATAGCTGGATCCAGGGGCTCATTTTATTAATCCATTCAAAGAGCATTCATATGCACTTGCTGTTCTCAAGGCCCTGATTCACGTAGGCATTGGGGTATAATAGTGACAGCAAAGACACAAATTCTGTACTCTCCACGAAGTTGTACGGGACGAACACAGACAGTAAGCAAACAAATAGAAGAATGTGGAAGACAGAAGTGTAAGAAACCCAAAGGGACAAAGAGGGCAGCTGGGGCCGGATAGGTCAGCCAAGAAAGGTCCCTTGGCTAAGGCAATACCTGAGCCAAAACCTGAACAAGGGAGGGGGGCAGTTGTGTTTAACACTGGGAGAAAGTTGTTCCAAGCAGAGGGGCCAGCAAGCAGCAAGCATAAAGGCCCAGGGGTGTGGCCTGGTGGTGGAGCACTGGCCTAGTATATCCCACGATATATTTTGGACATACTTATACTAAAATTTTTTTTGCTATTTATCTGAGATTCAACCACAGATCATTATTTCTTTTCCAAGTCAAGCCACCTTGTTCTGAGTGTCTGGATCTAGATTTTAATGCGCTCCCTCCGGTTGCTGGTAGAGATGGCTATGGGAATGGGGGGCGAGGAGCCCAGTGAAGAGGCTACTGCAATGATCCAAGCAGGAAGTGGTAGTGACTGGATCAGAGCAGAGGTGCTGGGAGGCTGAGGGATTCTGGATATTTGGAAGAAAAGGCCGTGTCCAAGCTCGTTAGCTTGGCATTCAAGACTTCTCCTCTCCACCATTCATGCTCTGGCTTCTCAGAGTCTGCAGCAGATGGAATGATGGCTGCCAGTGACGTGCTCGTCCTAATCCCCTGTGGCTATGGACACATACGTGAAAAGGGACTTGGCCTAAGTGATGAAGTCAAGGATGGGGAAATTATTCTGGCCTGTCCTGGTGGGCCCAGGAGCATCACAGGGCCTTTAAAGAGCCAGGCACGAGATCAAAGTCGGTACCAGGTGAAATGACAGAAGCAAGGTTCCAGAGACACAAGTAAGGGGCCACACACTAAGGATGCAGGTGGCCTCCAGAAACTGAAGAAAGCAGGGACAGATTCTCTCCAAGTCCTCCAGAAGGAAAGCAGACTTGCAGGTGCCTTGACTGGAAACTATTGCTCTCCAACATCTTAAGAGAATGTGTCTTGGTTGTTTTAAGTCAGTGCATTTGTTACAGCAGCCACAGGAAGCTTATACGGACTGCTTGGCCTGTCTTTTTTTTTTTTTTTCTTGGTACCAGGGACTGAACCCAGAGGTGCTTAACCACTGAGCCATATCCCCTGCTTATTTTTTTATTTTTTAGGTCTTCACTAAGTTGCTGAGGCTGGCTTTGAACTTGAGATTCTCCTGCGTCAGCCTCCTAAGCTGCTGGGGTTACAGGTTACACACCTGGCTAGGAGGTGTCTTATTTTCACACCTCCTGTCTGTTCTCGAGCCCCTCTTAAAGGTGCCATATCATCTCCCAATAACGCTATCCCAAGCATCGAGCCTCTGATGACAGGAACCGTAGAGAGGGGAACAAAATTACATCCTAGCCAGTCCCAGCAAGGTAGTTCTCACCTCAACCCACAGATAGGGCGAGATGCTCCTTTTTATCAGCTGAGGCTCAGAGAGGGGAGGTCATTTGCCCAGGATCACACAGCTGGAACTGTATTTCTGTTTTGCCTCACTCATACTTTCCATTACCAAAATTTTCCTTTCAAGGCCCTGCTCAAATGACACCTCCTCCAGGGAGCCCTCCTGATTCATGGTCTTCCCAGACAGAAGTGCCTTTCCTTTCTATTGAGTCTCTGGAACACAAGTTCTCAGATACGCTGCAAGTTTCCCAAGGGTGATGCCTGTTCCTCTTTAAATTTCTGTCTCTCCTGCTACCCTACGGCTTAGACAGAGCCACACTTTCTTTATTGTCTAGAACCCATTTTCTCCCCAACTAGGCTGTAGGCTCCCTGATGTGGTGACTTCTTTCTTACTATCTCTCTTTTACTTGCTAGGTTCTCGACAATGCATGGTTTCTTCCTTAATGTTTAGTTCAGAATTGTTACGATGAGTTGTTGAGACAAAGTCTGTCTTGTACAATGAATTGTTTTCTCCCTGGGACAATTTATACAGTTGCTTGAAAAATTAAAAAAAAAATCCTCCCGTTAATCCCTCGGGGCCAGGTGCCATTTAAATGTTCTTGGATAACTTTTTTTTTTAAACCAGGGACTGAATCCAGAGTCACTGAGCCACACCCCCAGCCCTTTTTAAATTTTTATTTTGAAACAGGGTCTCACTAAGTTGCTGAGGCTGGCTTTGAACTTGAGATGCTCTTGCTTCCAGAGTTGCTGGGATTACAGGCATGTGCCACCTTGCCCAGCCTTTGATAACTTTTAAAAACAGCTTTGGTGGGGTTTAAATTTTTTTCATTTCTTATGTCATTAGCCTTTAAAAAATAAAGAAGTGTAAATTTCATGGGAGCTTCCAAATGTATTTCTGTGCAATTTCACATAAAATTCCCTTGATCATTAAAATGAGATGTGTTGCAGTTAAAATGTGGACATGTTAAGAGTGTTGTATTGGGGTTGGGGATTTAGCTCAGTGGCAGAGCGCTTGCCTAGCATGCGCATGGCCCCGAGTTCGATCCTCAACCCTGGAAGAAAAAAAAAAGAGTATTGTATAGGGGCTGGAACGGTGGCTCAGCGGTTGCAGTGCTTGCCCGGCATGCACAAGTACACGGGTTCAAACCCCAGCACCCACGTACACAACTGAGTGTCAGAGCAACGAAAGCCACGTGAAAAACTCAATAAAAATTGATTATGTCTCTCTGTCTCTGTCTGTCTCTCCTTCTCTCTAAAAAAGAAAAAAGGACACATTTCAATTAAAAAAAAAAAGAAAGGATAGAAGGAAAAGACTTCTCCAGAAGGGGGTCTCGGCACTCACAGGAAGGCTGCAGCTTGCCTTTGCCTTTTTAAGAGCCTCTTCCCTTGATTAATCATTGCCTTCCCTCCCCCAGGCCTAGGAGGGCCAGCACGAAATTCTGGTCTGACCCAGCCCTTTGCCTGGCCCGGGAGCATCTTATCTGCAGGGGGAGGTTACTGTCCAGATCACTCTTGTTAGGGAACGGGGATGCGGAGCTGACCTGCACCCCTGCTTACTTACGCCAGAGGATGCACTTTGACCTCTCAGAAAATACGACCATCAGCTAATTTCCTCCCTGTGGATTGCATCACTCTGCCTACTCTGGCTGCCGAGCCTTTTACTGCTTGAACATAAACGAACTTCCTGTTTAGACTTGGGTCCTATGCCCAATATACCCATATGCATACATGCATACATATGTGCATATGCAAACATTCTAAAATCTGGAAAAAATACGAATCCAAAACACTTGTGGTTCCAAGCATTTTGGGTAAGGGATACTCGACCTGATTACCCTCTTCTCACATCTTCCTGATCTCAGAGGATGGCAATGATGCCTGTGATGTAGATGTCGGGTTCGTGTCCTGTCAGAGTCGAAGAATGAAACCGAGGGACACCGAGGCAAGCGTAGTAGACGGATTTTATTTTATAGAAAGTAAATCACAGGGAAAAGAGCAGACTTCCCCCAGAATGGGGAAGTGGACAGAGCTGATAAGGCAGTGAGGTTTGCCCTTTTTATATGACGTCCTCTCCTCGATTGGTCACTGCGTCCTTGCCCCTGTGCCTAGGACACAGGCGCGGGGAATTCTGGTCCAGTCTTTGGTCCATGCCGTAAGCACCAATAGATAGAATGTGGTTCCTTCCTTAGCAGCTGGGAGTGTCTGCATCTGAGCCTGTCTTGTCAGACCCTCATTACTATTGGGGGATGTCTTTGCCCTCTCAGGAAAGATGACCACCCGTTGATTTTCTCCTTATCCACCCATATTGTTCTGCCTACACTGACTGCCTAACTTTTCTCTGCCTCAGCAACTCCGTATTTCCAAGGTGCTTATGCCAAAAAAATGCAGCACCATTCTTGATATCTCTCTGTCTCTCACATTGCATAGTTAATCCATCAGTCAATCCCTCTGGGTTCCATGTCCAAAACATCTCCAGAATCAGTGCTTGCCATTTCCTCTGCCATCACCCTGGCCCCATAGCTGCCAGATCCCACACTTGCAACTTCCTAGTCTCCCTTTTCTCCTGTTGCTTCCCTTCTATCTGCTCTCCTCCCAGGAGCCAAAGTCAGAAGGCTCTGCTCCAGTTCCTCCCATTCCCCGCCTCACTCAGAGTACAAGCAAGCCAAAGTCATGGCCGGGGTCTCCTCTCTATCCTCTGCCTCACTCCACCTCGCCCCCACTATTCCTCCCACCAGCCACACAAGCCTGCCTGCCTGATGCTTCTTGAACTCCCAGGTTTGTTCCTGTCTTGGTCTCTGCATCTGCAGCATCTTCTTCCTAGAATGCTTCCCCTCCAGGTATTCCCATGGGTCCCAACTTTTTCAGTTCATGCTATTTTATGGGACATGCCTTCTGACCATGCTACTTAAAGTAGCGTCACTTCTTATGCTACTTTCCTGCTCTGCTTTCCTTACAGCAGGCAGTGCTACTTAACATTCTCCTAAATTCATTTTTGTGTCTGTCTTTGTACCCCACTAACATGTGACCTCCCCGGGAACAGGGACTTCTGTCTCTTTTGTTCATGGCGGTCCCTTCAGTTCCCAGAACTGACTCCTAATCTGAAGACTGTACCCTCTTAAGGAAAAGGGAACGATGAGAAGGATACACTAATAAAAACAAAATACCTAGCATTTATCTAGTTCCTATATACAAAGTAGTGGACAATGGTTTGTACACTTTTCCACTTCAGCAATCTTGAAAAATGGGTATCATCAGGACTAGGGATGCAGCTCAGTGGTAGAGTGCTTGCCTAGCGTAAGCAGGTCCCTGGGTTCAATCCCCAGCACCACTACTCAAAACAAAACAAAACAACTCCAACACTAGGGAAAGCAGGTATCAGCCCCATGTTATGAACAGGGAAACTGAGGCTCAGTCCCCCAAGGACTGGCACATCTAGGACTGCAGAGGGCTTCCTTTTCCCATTCATTCATTCAAAACGCACTTGCTGACCAGTTACTCAGGGAGCAGTAGGGCGCACAGGGCATCAAGACAGAAATGGCCCTTGCCTTCAGGGAGCTGAGGGTTGAGTTTGATTATTTATAAGTGCATCATACATTCACAGCGTGATCCCAGGGCTGCTTTAATAGTGCCTGGGCCCAGCCAGTTCCCTCGTTGGGTTAAAATCCGGATGCCCGGCGATCCTGGGGTGCAGGTGGTTGTCCCCTGCCAGAGAAAGGTAGAGAGGGCCTGGGAGGAGTCACTTGCAAGTCTTTACCGTAATGGCTTCACCAGCCCCTAGAGGGCGCAGCTCCACTGAACCTAGGTGGGGCGGGCGGTACTGCGCGCAGGCGCAGAGTGAGTCTTGGTCGGCCCTCCGCTCCCCACTGGTTCCTCTGTCTGCAGAGGGGCGGGGCGGGCCCATGAGGGCGGGGCGCGCAGGCGCATATCTGGCTTCTCGCGCGTGACGGACGCCTGGGACCGGAAGTGGCGGCGTCGGCGGCGGTCGGTGGGTGAGGAGGCGGGGCGCGCCCAGGGAGGCGGCGTGCGGAGTCGCGCTGGGTCGGTCGCGGTGTCTTAGGAGCGGGCCGGGGGATGAGGGGCGTCCCCGGAGCCAGAGAGATGTGGGAGGAAGCCGGGGTGGGGGGCAGCGGAAGCGGACGCGGAAGAGCCTGAGCGGCTCTGGGAGAACCTGCGGGAGAGGGAGGTTCGCGGTTGTAAGAGATGGAGGCGGGAAAAGAAGCTTCGAGAAGCTGAGGCGCCGAGAGACGGGGAGGGAAGCTGGAAACTAGAGACCGAGCGCGCGGGGTCGATGGGTGCCTCCCAGGGAGGCTCGGAGACCACGAGGCCGAGGGAGATGGAAGGAAACGCAGAAAGGCCATCAGGGACCCCGGGGACCGAGAGGCAGATATGGGAAGGCGGCGGCAGTGAGAAGGGAGACGGAAAAGCTGCAGATGCTGGAGAAAGAAGACGAACGTGAAACCCTGGATTTGAATTCATTAGCCCCTCCATTTACTCAGCAAAACCAGTTATCACAGCACTTTCTCAGGGTCGTGAGAAAATATGTGCGCATGTGTCACTGCAAATGCATCCGTCAGGGCTGGGGCGCTGGCCTGGCATGCGCGAGTCCGCGAGTTCGGACCCCAGCACCACCCGCGCAAGGAGGTGTCAGAGGAATGAAAGTCGCATGAAAAACTGAAAGAATTGCTTCTTGTTGGGAGTGGGACCTGAGTGGTGGCGCAGAAACGAGCGCTTGCAGGTGATCACTCTCTAGAGATTGCACTTTGAGTGACAGATGCAATGAGTATCCGATTTAATATTCTTTATTTAACACAGCACTCCAGGTATATCAATTCGCGGTTCTGAAGGGCTGTCACTGCAAATCACTCTCCTACATTGTTATTTAGTCACGGCACACCGTAGAGTATAAACTAACAATCACACACCACTTATGGACTATTCTTAATGCAATAAGCTTAAGGCAGTGGGCAAGGAAGGATAAGCTCACTGTCCTCTCACCAGCATCGGCTAGATGTCCATGGTCACAAGGTGTGAAGTCCATGGTCACAAGGCGTGAAGTCCATGGTCACAAGCTGGATGCAAGGAGAGTCCGGGTGCGAGCTGGGCAGGTCAGGCACTCTCCAGGCTGAGCCGAGGTCAAGTTGTGGATCAGCGTCACAAGCTGCTTCAGACTCTGGCACAGAGTGGCTGGGTTTGATGGCAGGTCAAACGGGTTGGGATGAGGATGAGGCACGCAGGAGTGTAAGGATCAATGTCAGTACCTTCCATTGTGGTGCACGTCTCTGCTTCCTCAGGTGCAGGCCTCGATTTTTATCCTCTTTTCCTGAGGTTTGGGTCTGAGCTTACACCTTCTCCTTAGTATGCATTTTTGGGTAACCCTGTCTCATTGGTATGGATTTTTTGAGTAAGCCTTACTTGGTTAGCACGTTAAGTGTAATGGCAAGAGAGGTTCCAGGCACATTCTGCATATCGCCTCATAGCTGTTAATCTACTTCGAGTTTGCTGCTGTCTGGTTCAGTGCAGGGGCTGAGTTGCTTCACTTGTGTGACTTGCATTTTGGAAGCTTGCTCTGTGTACTAGACTATGTCTCTGTCCACTCTGGATACTTCTCAAAGAAAAATGCATTAATTACGAGTACGTAGTGCTAGTTATTATTGAAGAGGCATACCACTGGGAGACAGCATTAGATGGCCAAATGTAGAGGTGGTCATAGAGAGTGAGAATTGGGAGACAAAAATGGATAAACAGGAAACAAGATTGAATCAAAATGAGAAAGATGGAGAAACTCAAGTGGAGATCTGAAGCAGGGTGGAAAAAGAGATAGTTGATTACAGGGAAACTGAGACAGAAATATACTCAGATAAACGAACAGCGATGTGCCAGACTAGGAAAGAGATGGCATGGTGAGTAAGCTGTTCTGAAAAAGAAACCAAGACCTGAAGATGGAGAGAGGGCAACAAACCATGGAGGGGACACGAGCCTGGGAGAAATAACGCCAAGAGGAGGTCAGAGACGGAAACTGGAGGATCCAGATGATCTAAAAGCCGAGAACGGACTCCTGGATGAACGTGCGGATGCTGTCCTTGGGCCCAGGGTGTTTAGGGAGTTTGTGGCTTAAGAGAAACCCTCTCCTTTTTTGTCCCTGTTCTTTTCTGAGGATCACTGCCTGTGTCTCAGTACATTCCAGGCCTTCTCTCCTAGAACTGGAATTCCTCCTGAAGCATCCCCGTGTGGCTTAACTCCCATGGTTACCAAGAAGTGATGGCTACGCATCGACTGCTTATTTCTCGCTCTAGCAATTCCCGAAACTGGCCCGTGTTTACTTCTGGGACTGCAAAGACTGAATCTCTGAACTCTGTTCCTCAATGGCCCTTGGGAAATTGAAGGCAGAGCAGGTGGAAAGCATTGCTCATACCATTTTAAGGGTGATTTGTGGCCCTTTGTCATTTCCCCAGGTTGTATGCCTTCTGTTCCTTGTTGTTTTCACCTCGTTGGGATCTTCCAGAAAAGTCCTGGACTTGAATATTTGTTACTCCTGGTCTCCTTGCACCTGGCTGGATGATAAGCATTGCACTGTTTTCAGGTGGATGTTGTCCTCATTTTACAGATGAGGAAACCGAAGAATTTGATTTGCTGATGGTCACACACCCACCTGGTAGATGTGATTCAAATCCAGATCTTGCTGTCTCTAAATTGTGTATTTGAAAAGGCTCTTAAGGTCATAAGCCACATGTGCGTGAAGAACTTTCTCCAGAAAATTGCGTATACAAGAATAAGCCCTGTATTAGGTATGGCTCTCTCACCTGAGAGCTAAGACCCCAACATGAAGCACAAGCAGTGGAGGGTGAGAGGGAAAGCTTAGAGCATCGGGTGCTGTGATGCTGCCAGCTCCCTCCCTCCATTTGCACAGCTGCCATTCTTGTGTGTACCTCACTCATCGTGTTCATACGGGTTTTCCTCTAGCATAGAATTCCAGAAAGACTGTCAAGCTCCAGAGCTCTGACCAGCTTCAGGGTTACTTTGAACTTGTCTAGTCACCATAGCTAAAAGGAGAGCTCCTCTTTCCTAGTAACCAAGTGTGAATTGCAGAGAAGCGCCCTGATAGGATTAGTCCACTCCCCAGGCCAGTCACTGATTAAAGGGAGAATAGGGTACCAAAGTTGGCCGGGTCTTTTGTTATCTGCCAAGCCACTGTGGGGTTTTTTTCTTTTTGTGTGGGGGGTGGGTACCAAGGATTGAACCTAGGGGCGCTTAAACATGGAGCCACATCCCCAGCCCTATTTATTACTTTTTTTAAATTTTGAAATAGGGTCTTGGTAAGTTGCTTAGTGTCTCGCTAAATTGCTGAGACTGGCTTTCTTTGAGCTTGGAATCCTCCTGCCTCAGCCTCCCAAGTTGCTGGGGCTGCAGGCATGTACCATTGTGCCCTGCACCACTGTGGGTTCTTAAAGGCCAGCAGAATCTTGGGGAAGTAAAGGACTGTTCTCCAAACAAAGCTTGATTCTTTTTATTAGAAGAAGGAGGAAAGACTGTGCCAGTCAGGCAAAAACAATATTCAGTACTTGTAAAAATTTCATGGAAATTCGAGTGTCCTGAAGTTCAGGAGCCTTTGCTTTAAGTTTTTGTTATATTGCATCTCTTGTGTTTTGCCTTTCATGACAAGATTGTGCTGTTGATTGACCACATGACCTATATCTCTCCGTCAGCTCTCAGACCAAATAGTCCCTCCTCTGGGGTCCTTTCCTTTCTACAAAGCATAGACAGACCACTGCAGGTCTGTGGGCTTCCTTAGCACAGTCCCAGTTGCTGGATTGCTACAGTCTAGTGAAGTATCCCTTGCGTGACCACTGCCATCTGCAAGGACTTGGGTGGTCTTATTTATTACTTTTCTTTTCATAGCACAGTACTTGAGAAATAGTGGACTTTTAGTAATTGTTTCTAAAAAATGAACAAATGATTTTTGTTCTCTCTCCCAAATATCCAGGGCCTGAAGTCTCAGAAAGGACTATGGTCCCTCCTAGAGATCACTGGAGGAGTCGTGAGGTGCCTTGTGTGACACTAGCTCAGCGTGGCCCTGCCCATCTCATCTGTCTTACGTGATGGTTCTGAACCAGGGAAGAGAAGGAAACTTAGCTCTTTGAGGAGAAAGTGGTTCCTTATTGCAGACACTGGTGGTGAATGGATGAGAATATTTGGTCCATGTGATCAGAACTGAGGTCAATTTTGTGACCGTGTTGTAGTTGGCAACATGCCTCCTCCCAGGTCAAGGGAGGGTCGGGAGCACCGAGATCACCACCGGACTCACAGAGAGGAAGAGGCCCCAGAGAAATGGGACTGGAATTGTCCAGAGACACGTCGCCTCTTGGAGGATGCCTTCTTCCAGGATGAGGATTATATCCGACAGGGTTCTGAGGAGTGTCAGAAGTTCTGGACCTTCTTTGAACGCCTGCAGAAGTTCCAGTCTCTCAAGACCTCCAGAAAGGAAGAGAAAGACCCTGGGAGTCCCAAACACTGCCTCCCAGCCCTGGCTGACCTACCTCGCACTTATGACCCACGCTACCGCATCAACCTCTCCATCCTTGGCCCCGACACAAGGGGGTCTCGGAGGCTAAGCAGTCGCCTGCCCCCGGAGAAGATGTCGGAGTTCCGCCGGGCTGTGCTGCACTACCTGGACTTCAGTCAGAAGCAGGCCTTTGGGCGACTGGCCAAACTGCAGCGCGAGCGGGCGGCACTTCCCATTGCCCAGTATGGGAACCGGATCCTGCAGACCCTGAAGGAGCACCAGGTGGTGGTGGTGGCTGGTGACACCGGCTGTGGCAAGTCTACCCAGGTGCCCCAGTACTTGCTGGCTGCAGGCTTCAGTCATGTGGCATGTACCCAGCCCCGGCGGATTGCCTGCATCTCCCTGGCCAAGCGCGTTGGCTTTGAGAGCCTGAGTCAATATGGCTCGCAGGTGAGTGGGACTCAGGTTCCCAGTTGTTCCAGCATGACATTGGGGAATAAATTGTCCTCGAGGCAGCATCAAGACAAGTTAAGCTATTACCCTTTGACCCAGAAATATGATTCTTCTAGAATTTTATCTGTAGATCGGTTTATGTGTGCTTTGTATGACAAAGGTGCTAGTAATAGCACTTTAACAGCAAAAAAGGGAGACTTCCAAAGTGCTCATCAGTCCTTTTTCTAAACAGGCCGTAGATGCGCGAGTACACAGCGAGGTCTCCAAGCAGCGAAAGCCACATGGAAAACTAAATAAAGTTGATTCTCTTTCTCTCTCTCTCTCATTGCCCCTCTTTTTTTTTTTTAATTATGTTATTAAGGATACGTGAGTGTGCGTGTGCGCTTGTGTGTGTACGCAAGAGAAATGCTGGGATTTGAACCCAAGGGTTCCCACATGCTAAGCAAGTGCTCCACCCCAGGGTGACATCTCCAGATGTCTCTTTCTTTCTTTCTTTCTTTCTTTCTTTCTTTCTTTCTTTCTTTCTTTCTTTCTTTTGAGAGAGGGACAGTGAGAGAGAAAGAATCAATTTTATTTAGTTTTTCATGTGGCTTTCGTTGCTCTGACACTACAACACTTAGTTGTGTATGTGGTGTTGGGGTTCAAACCTACATCCTTGCGCGTGCCAGGTAAGTGCTGTAACCGCTGAGCCACCGTCACTTTTTTAATAATGATCTCTAGGGTTCTAATCCCATCTCTACCACTTAAAAATTTTTGTCATTAAAATTATAATTCTCTAGAGGCTAGAGCAGTGACTCAGCAGTTTCAGTGCTTGCTTCGCACGTGCAGGGATGTGGATTCAAACTCTAGCACCACATACACAATGAAGTGTTGGAGCAACAGAAACCACATGAGAAATAGAATAAAGTTGATTCTCTGTTTCTCTCTCTCACTGTCCCTCTTTCTTCAAAAAAAAAAATTACAGGGGCTGGATCAGTGGCTCGGTGGTTACAGTGCTTTCCTGGCAAGCACGAGTATGCAAGTTCAAATCCCAGCACCACATACACAATGAAGTCTTGGACTAAAGAAAGCCACATGAAAAACTAAATAAAAATTGTTTCTCTCTCTCTCACTGTCCTTCTCTCTTAAGAAAAAAAATTACAATTCTCTAAACACAAAAGAGCGCTCATATCATAAGTATATAGGTCAGTTAATTTTCATGAATTAAATACATTTATGTCACTAGTACCCAGATTTAAAAAAAATCAAAAGTTGCTACTCCCATAACCCCTCTTGTTCCTACCTTGAGGGGAGGGTTATCACCATTCTCACTGACAGATTTTAATTTTGGTGATCATACCTTAGTGATAGAATGTCACAGATTTTTTTGCCTTTTTAAAAACTTTTTATAAACGCAATCATATATTATCTTGTGCCTGGATGCTGTGGCTCACTGTTAGGTCTGTGAGGTACCTGTGTAGTGTGTAGGTGTGAGTCGTTCATTCTGTGTTGTGCAATATGCTGTTTTGAAGGTACTGCCTAGTTTTCCTTCCTGTTGATGGGGAGTTGAGGGATTTCCATTTTTAGGTCTTGTGAATAGTGCTGCTAAGAACATTCTAGAATGTGCCGGTTTGGCTTTCGTAGTATATATTTCTGTTGGGTAGATGTCTGGTAGTGGCGTTGCTGGGTCATCAGATCTGCACGTGTGTTTTCTTCAGTGGACACTACCGAACCGTTGTGCCGAGTGGGTGTGTCAACTTACACTGTACCAGCGTGATGTTCCCCAGTGTCACCAGTACTTGGCATTGTTGCTCTTTATCATTTCTGCTTTGCTGGTGGATTTTTGTGATGTCACATTCTGATTTGCATTTTGGGTTTTAGTCTGCAGTTCCTAATGACTAAAGACAGATGTATCTGCACACATATATACATATGCCATTGGAGGTCTTTCTTTGTGACATGTCTATTCAGGTTTTATTCCCATTTGTCTTTTGTATTGTTCTTGATTTCTAGTTCTTCATAGATTCTATATGTGAGTCCTTTCTAGAATTTATGCGTTGCAACTCTTGTCTCCTACTCTTGTGAGTTGCCTTTCATTCTCCTAGATATAATCCGGCTGGACATTTGTTTTTATGGTTAGTGCTCTTTGGATCCTGCCTTAAGAAATTTTACCTACTTATAGATCATGGAGAAATTCTCCTATTTGTTTTCTGAACAATTTTTACATTTATAACTACAATTCATCTCCGTCTGGAGTGATTCAGGATATGAATGCTGTGAGGTAGGTGTTACAATATGTTTCCTCTCAATACCTCTTTTTAGCTGTATTGCTTTGGATGAATGACCTAAATTTGCCCACCTATGGAATCAGGAGGATAGTTCTTACATCAAGTAAGTGGTGGATTGAGGATGGAATGAATCACATACACAGAGCACTTAGAGTAGTTCCTGGCACGTAGCATAGACTCAGAGGGTGATTATTGCTGTTATAGTTATTTCATGTTGCACACCAGGCAGTGTGCCAGGTACTTCATGTGCTTCACCACATGTAATTCTTTTTTTCTTTTTTCTTAAAAGAGAGAATCAATTTTATTTAGTTCTTCATGTGGCTTTCATTGCTCTGTCCCTTCATTGTGTATGTGGTGCTGGGATTTGAACCCATATTCTCTCGCATGCCAGGCAAGTGCTGTAACCCCCGAGCCACTGCTATATCCATCCCTACCACATGTAATTCTTACAGCATCTAGGAGAAAAAAACCAAGGGGTAGCACTGGTAGCCCAAGGACAGCGGCTCTAAGTAGCAGAGATGAGATTCACACTCAAGGTCCCCGGCTCGTCTGGTGCCTCCTGTCAGTTGAGGCAAGGTGGGGGTCTGGGGGCCAGTCCCAAGGTCCTGCCCTGACCCTGAGACCTCCCTCCCTCATACTGCAGGTCGGCTACCAGATCCGCTTTGAAAGCACACGTTCCGCAGCCACCAGGATCGTGTTCTTGACGGTGGGGCTGCTTCTGAGGCAACTCCAGCGGGAGCCCAGCCTGCCGCAGTACGAGGTCCTGATTGTGGATGAAGTCCATGAGCGGCACCTCCACAACGACTTCCTCCTGGGTGTCCTGCGACGCCTGCTGCCCCAGCGGCCTGACCTCAAGGTCATCCTCATGTCGGCCACCATCAACATCTCACTCTTCTCCAGCTACTTCGACAACGCCCCTGTGGTGCAGGTGCCTGGGAGGCTGTTCCCCATCACGGTCAGTGCTTCCCTAGAGCTCGCACCTGTCTCTGGCCATAGCCGGAGAGGGCTCTTCTTTTGCTGCTGTGTTTCCCATTTGTTCAGTTAAGGGCTTCTGTTTTCTGGACATTTACAGTGTACCAGGTAAAGTGCTGAGTGCTTGTTAGAGTGAAAGCTAAACTTCCATAACAAAGAGACCCTAAAAGCAAAGGCTAAAATAAGAAAAACGTCCATATTTCTTTTATAAAAATCTGGCCCTTCCAGGCTGGTAGGTATCTCTGTTCTGTGTGGCCATTCAGGGACTTAGGCTCCTCCTTTCTTTTTGATCTACTGTCGCGTGGGGCAGGGCTTCTCAAAGTCAGCAGAAGGGAACTTTGGGGCTGGATAAATCTTGGTGATGGGGGCTGTCCTTGTAGGATATTCAGTGGCCTCCCTGACCAGTGTGCCAAACGCCAGTAACATTCTCTTCCCTGAGTTTTGATTAACCCGAAATGTCCAGATACTGACACATCTCCTGGGAGTGACCCTCCCCCACACACTGAAAACCACTGTCCTAGGTAGTAGTTCTTCTCTGTAGTCTGCGTTTGCAGTAAGGACATCTTTGTCACTTGTGGCTTCTGATTCTTAATGCCTATGAATTTATCTTTTTTTTTTTTTAAGAGAGAGAGTGAGAGAGAGAGAAAAAGAGAATCATCGATTTTATTTAGTTTTTCACATGGCTTTCATTGCTTGGACACTTCATTGTGTACGTGGTGCTGGGATTTGAACCCGCATCATTACGCATGCCAGGCAAGTGCCGTAACTGCTCAGCCACCGCTCCAGCCCCATGAATCTATCTTATACATAGCCCAGCTATCAAAAGACAGTGAGATAGCTGCACAAAAGGATTTCAGTTCAAGGCCAGCCTCAGCAACTAAGAGACTCTTCTTTCAAAATAAGAATAGAAAAAAGGGGGTGAGGATAAAGCTGAGTGGTAGAGTGACCCTGGGTTCATCCCAGCACTGCAAAAAAGAAAGAAAATGCCTGTGTGAGAAGACTGTAGCTTAGGGCTGGGAACATGGCTCAGGGTTGGAGCGCTTCCCTAGCATGTGAGAAGTCTGTAGCTCAGGGCTGGGAACATAGCTCAGTGTTGGAGCTCTTGCCTAGCATGTGAGGAGTCTGTAGCTCAGGGCTGGGAACACGGCTCAGTGTTGGAGCGCTTGCCTAGCATGTGAGGAGTCTGTAGCTCAGGGCT
>PVKS010033576.1:0-21600 GCA_004027875.1 Aplodontia rufa | reverse complement strand
TTCTCTGTCTCTCTCACTGTCCCTCTCTCTTTAAAAAAAAAAAAAAAAAAAGAAGTTAGTTTTTTTTTTTTTTAAGAAAGAGAATCAATTTTACTTATTTTTCCATCTGGCCTTTGTTTCTCCAGTATGTAGTTGTGTATGTGGTGCTGGGATTTGTAAAAATAAGAAAAAAGAATAATAGCACAGGTGTAAATTCACGCACAGATGTTTATTGGGATTTGCTGCTCCTGGGCCACATTCACCTGCACTGCCATAATGAGGGGCGGGCATGGAATTGACAGCCAGCAGGGCAAACGGCGTGCAGGGAAAATGGCGCTGGACCTTCGCCAGGCAGCTTGTTTTATTGGTTAAATGGGAGGAGTTGATGGGGTTGGCCTTTCAGAGATTGGCTGATGGATCTGTCAATCCATTGGAGCTTGTCTGCCAGTGTCTTGATTGGCTGTTCTTTTCGCGGGCAAGCTGCCGTATGGCCTGCCCCTTAGCCAGCGCCAGGACCGCGTGGGTTAGCTGAAGCCACACCCCCAGCCAGCCGCCATGACTGGTCGGCCATGTAGCCTGGCTGAAGCCCTGCCCCAGCCAGCCTAACGTCCCGACCATTTTGGTGATATAGGCTACTTCCTGCTGTTTATGGGGAGTCATGGGGAGGGGAAGGTTTGGGTGTTGGCTCCGTGGGGACGTGGCTGTAAGGGTGCAAGAGCCTTCGCTTGTATGTTACTCTAACAGTCTCAGAGATACGGCTCCGGGCGAACTTGAAGAGATAGGGAGCAATCCTCAGGAGGAATCCAACCACTAATATGGGAGCAAGGATGGGCACCAGCCAGGTGACAAGAATAGAGTTTACCAGTGACACCGGAGGCCCATTTTGGGTTCCATGGGTCCTTAATAGTTGGGCATATGCCCGGGTCTCAGCAAGGTTTATCTAGGAAGCATTTCACACATGAGTTATAGGGACGGAAGTCCCTCAGTCTGGTCTGCTGGGAAGCATAGTATAGCAGCGCAGAAGGACGAGGGTGGAACCTGACTGAATCCGGTGATGTTAAGGGCGGTTGCACGATCAGATCACGACCATTGGGAGAGCATTCACCCTGACCTACGAACTGAGAGTGAGAGATCCCATCTTGCTGCCATGTCTCTTGGACATAGAAACGCCACCTGTAATTTGAGGTAGAAACCTGAGAAAGGTTCATGAATAGTAGGAGAAATAGGGGTTTGGCGAGAAATCTTGAGTTTGATAGGCCCCAGCATGGTGGCAGTCCAGGGCTGGGTGTCTGAGAAGGGCGCTTTGTTAAGGCAAGAGACATGGTACCAGGGGGAGTGGCCCGAAAGTTTGGCGGCTGTTGAGGTGGTCAGTATAACTGTATGGGGTCCAGTCCAGCAAGGGTGCAGCGATTGAGGATGTAATTCTCAAAGCAAAACCATGTCACCTGGTTGAGGAGAGATGGCAGCTGATTCAGGTCATGGTCGGGCTGGAGATGAGGCAGTGGATGGTGCAAGGAGACAGTGGTCTGCGTGTTCCCTTAAGAGTTTGTGTAAAAGTGTGAGATGGGGAGGTTAGGATGCCAAGGGAGGAGGGTTAGCTGGGACATTTTGCTTGATTAGGAAAGGGCACCCATAGAGAAGCTCAAAGGGACTGAGGCCTGAGGGGGCCCTAGGGCTGCTTGAATTCAAGAGCCAGTGGAAGGAGATTGGGCCAGGAGAGATTTAGCCCAATAGTCAGTTTAGTAAGATGATCCTTGAGAATGCTGTTAGCCCTTTCAACCTTACCCAAAGATTGGGGTCCATAGGGGATATGGACCAGTCAATGTTGAGGCCTTTGGAAACTAGCTGGACTACCTGAGAAGTGAAGGCTGGACCGCTGTCTGACTGGATGTATGCAGGAAGTCCAAATCTGGGAATGATCTGCTCAATAAGGATGGAGGCCACAGTGTCTGCAGTCTCCCTAGAGGTGGGGAAGGCTTCTATCCAGCCTGAAAGAGTTATCAACCAAGGTAAGTAGGTAATAGTGCTTTTTGTGTCTCGGCATGTGGGTGAAGTCGATCTGCCAACCTTCGCCTGGCTGGTGGCCCCTCATCTGGTGTGTTGGAAGCTTAGGTTTGATCCCCCCTTGAGGGGAAACTGTGGAGCAGACAGAGAAAGCCGAGTACCCCTGCTGCAGAACGGCTCTCATTCCTGGGAGATAAAACGGGTTGGAGGAACTGAAGGAGAGGCTTAGGTCCAATATGAAGAGAACTGTGAATGTCCTTTAGCAAATTGTAAGCTTGCTATTTGCAAAGGGGAATCTGGTCCCCTGGGACCAGATGTAAAAATAAGAAAAAAGAATAATGGCATGGGTGTAAACTCAGACATAGATGTTTATTGGGATTTGCTGCTCCTGGGCCATATTTACCTGCACCACCATAATGAGGGCAGGCATGGGAAGTGATGGCCAGCAGGGGAAATGATGTGCAGGGAAAATGGCGCTGGACCTTCACCAGGCAGCTGGTTTTATTGGTTAAATGGGAGGAGTTGATGGGGTTGGCCTTTCAGAGATTGGCTAGTGGATCCATCAATCCATTGGAGCTTGTCTGCCAGTGTCTTGATTGGCTGTTCTTTTCACGGGCAAGCTGCCCTATAGCCTGCCCCTTGGCCAGTGCCATGGCCGCGTGGGGTAGCTGAAGCCACACCCCCAGCCAGCCGCCATGACTGGTTGGCCATGTGGCCTGGTTGAAGCCTTGCTCCCAGGCAGCCTAACAGGGTTCAAACCCAGGTCCCCATGCATGCCAAGCAGGTGCCCCAACCACTGAGCCACCGTTCCAGCCCAAGAAATGAGATTTTTTAAAAGAGGTCATTAGATCTGAGTGTCATAGTACACACTTGTAATCTCAGCCACTTAGGAGGCTGGAGGATTTTAATTTTAACACCGGCCTGAGCCATTCAACAGCATCCTGTCTCACATTAAAAAATGAAAAAAGGGGGCTGGAGCGGTGGCTCGGCGTCTAGAGCACTTGCCTGGCATGCGCGAGTATGCAAGTTCAAACCCCAGCGCCACGTACACAGGGGAGTCTTGGAGCAACGAAAGCCACTTGAAAAACTAAATAAAAATTGCTTCTCTTGCTGGCTTGGTCCTCACCAGATGCGGGCACCTTGATATGGGACTCTCTGGCCTCCTCCAGAACCATGAGAGATAATGTCTTTTCTTTGTGAATCGCCCTGACTGTGATTTTTCATTATATCAGTGGAAAATGGACTGAGACAATCTGTGATTCAAATCTGGACATTTTTAACAGTAAAGGGAGGCTTTGTTACTAGTGATACTGAGGTGTGACTCAGAGCTGACCCAAGGAAACTGTGATGTTAGGCCACCCATGAACATATGAGTTGTTTCTCCTCTTGTTACTACAACAGTGCTGTAGCATTGTTCTAATAACGTTCTAATAACTTATATAGATAAGTACATGTGTATAAGTTTAAAACATGCTTTTCCCAAAAGAGTTAGAATCGGCATGTTATAGAGATACGGCTTCATCGATGTTTATAGCAGCTCAATTTACTATAGCTAGACTATGGAACCAACCCAGATGCCCCTCACTGGATGAGTGGATTCAAAAGCTGTGGTACATTTATACAATGGAATACTACTCGGCCATTAGAGAAGACGATATTATGGCTTTTGCAGCCAAATGGATGGAGAAGGAAAAAATTATGCTAAGTGAAGTATCCCAATCTCAGAGACTCATGGGCCAAAAGTTTTCTCTCATTTGTGGAAGCTAGAATACATCTGGAAACAGTATGTTGTTTTTTGGTTTTTTGTTTGTTTGTTTGTTTTTAAAGAGGAGAGAGAGAGAGAATCAAATTTTTTGAGTTTTTCACATGGCTTTTGTTACTCTGACACTTAGTTGTGTATGTGGGTGCTGGGATTTGAACCCATGTACTTGCTCATGCCGGGCAAGCACCATAACCACCAAGCCACTGTTCCAGCCCCTGGAAACAGTATGTTAGATGGCTAAGCTAATAATAACCTCAACATTTATGGATTTTTACACTAACAGAGGGAACTTTGCCTAGGATACCTGGAGACATAGGGAGCGGGGCAGGGAGGGAGAGGGATTAGGAAGGATATCTAGGAGACTGGAGGGAGGGAGTAAGGGGGAATCACTCAGAGGAAAGCCTCCAACCTCCCGGAGAAGTCCATTTAACACAGGGGTTTAATTGGGGGAAACATAGAACCATAGGGAACCCAAGGGGGGAAACCATGGAATGGCATCAGCCTTGGCTTGCTCTGTGAATATGCATTTGTTCTTGATTGTTTAATAATGATTCCCCCTTAATTGTAAATCCATATTCAACAAATAAAAAAAAGGGAAAGAAAAAACAAAAAAACATGCTTTTTGTGGGTTAAAGGGTGCAAGTATTTATACCTGGGGCAGAAAATGCCAAATTTCCTCAGGGAATTGGGAAACTTGTTCTCTTATCAGCATCATGTGAAAGTGTGTCTTTCCCCGCTGCTTGGCCCACAGAGCACATTACAGGATCTTTGGATTTATGCCAATCTGATAAGTGGGAATTGGTATTGGATCTGAATTTAGCTTTTATTTGCATTGTGTTGTAAATGGGGCTGAGTATGTTTTAAAGTTCTGCTTGTGATCCCTTTTCTGTGAATTGCCTTCCATAACCTTTGCCCATATTTCTGCCCAGTGTTTGGGAGCCTTATCCGAGATGATGTCTGGGATTTGAGATGCAAATGGTTCCCCCAGATGGCTGTTTGTCTTTGCTTAGGATGGTTTGTTTGTTTTTGCCAGACAGGAGGATTTTTAAATTTTTATCTTTTCTTTTATGGCTTTGCATGTTAAATCAAAGCTAGGGAAAAAAAACCATTCCAAGGGAATAAAAGGAGTACACCAATATTTTCTTCTAGAAATGTCATTGTTCAATTTTTTTTTTCCTTTGTAGTGCTGGGGATGAAACCCAGGGCTTCAAGCATGCTAGGCCAGTGCTCTGCCACTCTGCCCTCAGTGTTCTTATTTAAATCCTCAATACATCGGGATTTATTCTAGTTAGCTGATCTATAGAAATTTTAATAAGAGTGTTTACTTTTTTAATATTTTTTTAAGAGAGAGGGACAGTGGAGAGAGCAAGAGAGAATCAATTTTATTTAGTTTTTCATGTGGCCTTTGCTGTTCCAACACTTCATTGTGTACATGGTGCTGGGGTTTGAACTCGTGTACTTGTGCATGCCAGGCAAGCGCCGTACCAGCTGAGCCACCACTCCAGCCCAAGAGTGTATAGTTTTTTCCTATAGGAATATAAGCTTATCATTCAAAAGTCTTTAAGTTGGGCTGGTTACGGTGCTTCCTGGCATGTGCAAGTATTCGAGTTTGAACCCCAGCACCACGTACACAACAAAATGTCCAAGAAATGAAAGTCACATGAAAAACTAAATAACGATTGCTTCTCTCTTTCTCTCTCTCTCATTGCCCCTTCTTTCTTTAAAAAAAAAAAAGTTGTTAAGGTTTCTATCAAAACACAGCAGTCTCCTAACCTTTCCCGCACACTTTGTTAGCCATTTTGTAGCCTTTTGAAAGTTTCTGTTGATATTTTCCTCCATATTTGTAAATAGGAATCTTACAGTGTTATGTGTTTATCCATTATAAGAATCCTCTGTTGTTATTGGCATCAAAATTCTTCCCTTCCGAGAGCGTCAAATCACAAATGTGGGCGAGGCGTTAGGGGTGTAGCTCAGTGGTAAAGTGTGTACTTCAATGGCATAGGGCCTGGGTTCCACCCCGGCACCAAAAGCAAAGCAAAAGAAAAATATCAGCGAAACCTCAGTTTTTATAAGACCATTCACTGTGTACTTAATACTAGGATTTATCTGTGTTATGCTTCACTTTGCGTATTTCAGTAATCAACCTGAGTTATTGATCGTGATCCCCCAACCCAAGACAGAGTTGGGAGTATGGCCTGGGATGGTAGGAATTTCTTATCCTTGTCTCCAAAGCAATTTTTTTTTCTGACTACTTTCACAATCTCAAAAGTAGCTGGTTGCCCTTGACTCTAAGTAAGTGTTAACTGTAAGTGTCGTGAGAGGCTGTGGCTGAAATGGAGAAACGGAGTGGGGTCAAGGGTTAGGAGTGTGATGATGTCTTAGTTCATTTTCTGCTGCTATAACAGAATACCTGAAAGTGGATAATTTATATAGAAAAGAGGATTGTTTGGCTCCTTATTCTGGAGGTCCAACTCGCATTTGATTGGTTTCTGGAGAGGGCCTCATGCTGCTTAATGTGTGGTGGAGAGCAGAAGGTCAGGTGGCCACCTGCAAACAGAAACATGTGAGAGACTGAAGGGAGGTTCCCGGCTCACTCCATTACAACCTGCTCCCCCCAGGAGCTGATCCATTCCCTTGAGAATCAATCCAGACTTGAGAGAAAGAAATTGATCCCTCTTACCTTTCAACACCGTTACATTGGAGAAATGAGTTTTGTTGTGGACAAAATACATTCAAGCCATAGCAGATGGCTTTTTAACATCCAAGAAGAGATAGGGAAATAGAGAACTGTAGTCCAGGAGGAAAAAAGAAAACCGTGTAATGGTTGAGTCCCAGGACCTTACTGGGAAAAGCTGAGGACTGATGGGGAGGCAGGGAGGGCACTGGGTGGCTGGGGGTCTTGGAAGCCAGGGTGTAAAGCAGAGCAAATGATCAACTGCGACAGATGAAAGAGCCCTGAGCAGTGGCCCCCACCTTCAGCAAGCTCTGTGTTACTGGTGACTTCATAGCATGGTGTCAGCACTGGGTGGGGCCTGAGCCTGGCAAGCAGTAGAAGAGAGATCCTGAGGGAGGGAAGTGGAGGCCAAGGGAAGACCTCACTTGCAAGGAGTTTTACTGAAAAGGGGACCAGAGAAATGGAGAGAGCGCCAGAAAGGATGCAAGGATGTAGGGAGCAATCTTGGGGCTGTGGGGGACCGGTGGAAGGAGCAAGGTTCTTGGGTGTGAGGGCCTGAGCGTGGGCCTAACGCGCGCGCGCGCACACACACACACACACACGCAGCAGGGCAGGCCATGCAATCCCACATGGCCTCCTGAACGCTTATCCTGGGGAGTGGGGGAGTGGGACAGTAGCTATTTCCCAGCCAGAGGTGGACATCTATCTGTTTTCACAGTTGTTGCAGCTGTACAAGGGCATGTGGCTGAAGTTCAGCTGCCTTGGAAGGGTGATACGGTAGAGGAAATGGGCTGGCAAGATGGGAGGCGCTGGGTGGAGATGGGCCACCCAGAGCCAAATTTCTGGAGACAGCGCAATTACTGGTAATGACAATCCCTTGACCAGAATTCAAAGGCTTAATAACCAAGGTGTGGGTAGTTCAGATGAGTTGGAGGGAAAAAAGGTTGTGGAGGAAGAGGTTTGGAATCGGAAGACTCATTAAATGACATTGTTGAAGCCACCTAGAACAACCACTGAGGTATCTTGTGATAGAGAGTGTGCAGGGGACATGCAACCTTCCCAAAAGTGGGGACAGCAGAGGAAGGTCAGCAGGTGACCTTCCAGGCACGTGCAAGAGTGGCATAGTGTGAAGGCAGGCTTTTGGAGGAATAGAATTGTTATAGAAGGAAAGAAGAGGAGTATTCTGAAAGAGTGGGGAGAGGACCTCCACAAACTCACCCCTTGAGAGAGCTACAGGGAAACAGCTTCCAAGAGGAGAACCCAGTTTCTGTCAGAGGAAGAGGACGGTGGGGAAATGCAGAAAAAAGATTGATGTGTGATTTTCTGATGACAGAACTGTAAGTTCCCTTTGACCTGGTAGAAATTTAGGATTTAAGACGAGGTGGACATTGGGGTCAGATTAGGGAGTGTGGGAGTGTTTTGAACCCTAAAGGGATCACAATGGTTAGAACAGAGGCGGACCCAGTGCACATCAGGAAACCCAGGAGCTTTGTCTCAAGAATCAGGCAAACCGGATCCCCAGGACAGCCCCCAAACCAGGAGGTGGACGTCAAGATGAGCCAAGACCATAATACGATCATCAAGGAAGAAACTGAACATGTTCTCTGCCCAGCTTGTGGGGGGCTGGCCTGGTTAGGGGAGAATGGGTCTTGCTTCTGGAGATGGCCAAGGAGCAGGGTACTTACCTCCTTTCATCCTGTCTCAAAAGTCAACTCGAGGGGCTGGAGCGGTGGCTTAGCAGTTACTGTGCTTGCCTGGCATACTTGAGAGTATGGGTTTGAACCCCAGCACCATGTACACAACAAAGTATTGGAGCACCAAAAGTCACATGAAAAAATTGATTCTCTCTTTTCTCTTTCACTGTCCCTCTCAAAAAAAAAAAAAAAAAAAAAGTCAACTCAGCCCATGAGCACCTGTAATCCCAACTTCTTGGGAGGCTGAGGTGGGAGGATCCATGAGTTTGAAAGGAGCCTGGCCAACATAGCAAGACCCCGTCTTAAAAAAAAAATTCAGCTTGGTGCATACCCACATTCATTCCAGTGTTGGTCATAGTAGCCAAAGGGTGAAAGCAACCTGTGTCCACAGACAGATGATAGATGGGCATCATATGGTCTGTCCTTATGATGAAATATGGTTCAGTTCAAGAAGTGAAGGGAATTCTTTGGTATGGATGTGTGGTGGTCCCGGGGATGGAACCCAGGGTCTTGTGCATGGTAGGCCAGCACTCCACCACTGAGCAACACCCCCAGCCCTAATGCAGATGAACCTTGGAAACATTATGCTGAGTAAAAGAAACCATACACAAAAGGACAGATATTGTATGATTCCACTTATATGAGAAAATACAACGGTGTTTGCTGGGAGATACAAGATGGGGGAATTAGGAGTTAATGATTAATGGGAAGAGAATTCTGGAGATGATTGGTTGTATTGGCTGCACAATGGTGTGAATATATTATATGCCACCAAATTGTGTACTTAAAAATAGTTAAGATAGGGGCTGGAGCGGTCAGTGGCTTGGTGTTTATGGAGCTTGCCCGGCATGCACAAGTACTCGAGTTCAAACCCCAGCACCCATGTACACTGAGTGTCAGAGCAACAAAAGCCATGTGAAAAACTAATAAAAATTCTCTCTCTCTCTCTCTCTCTCTCTCTGTCACTGTCCCTCTCTCTCTTTTTAAACAGTGAGAGAGAAAGAGACAGAGAGAATCAATTTTTATTGAGTTTTTCACATGGCTTTCATTGCTCTGACATTTAGTTGTGTACGTGGGTGCTGGGGTTTGAACCCCTGTACTAGTGCGTGCCAGGCAAGCACTCTAACCTCTGAGCCACCGCGCTAGGCCCTGTCCCTCTCTCTTTAAAGAAAAAAAAATAATTAAGATGAGAGGCTGCCCTATCTCAGTGGAACAGCACGTGCTTAAGCGTGCACAAGACCTTGGGTTCAATACCAGTATCAGCAAAAGAAAAAGCTAAAATGGTTAAAACAAAACGTCAGTTTGAGCAACTGAGACTATTCTATTCTCACAGCCACACAATTGGCTCAAGGTCCTGGCATTGGCCTAGAACACGTCTCCTACTGGGGACTCTACTGGGCAGAAGAAGAATCAGGCAGGTGGTAGCCGGAATGGTGTTCATACCTGGGGTGAGGTGACCCAGCTCAAGGCCTGCTCTCCAGGGCCCTTACAGGAAGAACTTTGCTTACTCATTTTCCACGCTCAAGTCTAACGTGGAGACATTTAAATTCCCCAGGGTGGTGATTTGCATTGGGTGGAGCTGGCACTTCTGCACTTAGCTTAGCTCTGGGCTATGTAACACCCAGCCGAGCTCACAAACATCAAGTCCCGGGCATTATGGTTATTTTCCTGACCTCAGTCTCAAGTGCCAAATCTCAGAACTATCATTAAAGTGTCCAGATTTTTCCATTTAGAGAAAATAGTGTCTGCTAAACTCCATAATATTCACCTAAGTGTTTGTTCAGCACCAGCCGGCCTGACGGCGCTTGTTTGAAAATTAACAATGAGTTGAAGTTCGCCAGGAAGAAGGAAGCTGAGAAATTTTGGAAGAATAATGAAGGATGTACTCTGCGAGATATCAAAACACACAGTAAAGATGCAGCCCTTGGGCTTGGGCTGTAGCTCAGTGACAGAGCACAGCCTAGCACGTGTGAGGTGCTGGGCTTGATCCTTAGCACCGCATAAAAATGAAGAAAATAAAGATATTCTGTTCATCTACAACTTTTTTTTTTTTTTTTTTTTTTTAAGAGAGGGACAAAGAGAGAAACAGCTTTATTTAGTTTTTCAGATGGCCTTAGTTGCTCCAACACTTAGTTGTGTACATGGTGCTGAGGTTTGAACCCGGGTCCTTGTGCTTGCCAGGCAAGCACTGAAACCACTGAGCCACCGCTCCAGCCCTGTTCATCTACAACTTAAAAAAAAAAAAAAGATGCAGTGCTTTTCATAGGACAGAACCAGAAAATTAAGAGACAGAGATTGACAGAAATAAAACAGAGTAGTGAATCAGAACATGTAGCAGAGGCTACATATGAGGACTTCAAATCTGACCAAGGATATTTCCAACTCATAGGGGAGAGAAGTCCACTCAGGAGGTAGGGATGCTTTGACTTTGGTGTGTGGGGGGCACAAGGTAAATTGTATTCTTACCCTTTAAGGCCTGAAACCCCAAAGCCATGAATGGAAGAGATGTATGGATATGGTTAACCACATAAAGCCAGAAAACCTTTGTGCAACAGAAAACTTCATGAAGTTAAAAGATGCCAGGCTCCGTGGTGCATGCCAGTAGTCCCAAGTACTCTGGAGGCTGTGGCAGGAGGAATGCAAATTCTAGGACAACTTGGACCCCATCTTAAAATAAAAAGGGATGGGACCTGTCGCTCAGTGGTAGAGTGCCCACCACCAAAAAAAAAAAAAAAAAGTATTTAACTTCAGTACATTAGGAAGAAAAAGATCTTATCATGTTTTTTTTTAAAGAGTGAGAAAATCAATTTTTTTAAAGAGAGAGGGACAGTGAGAGAGAATCAATTTTATTTAGTTTTTCATGTGGCTTTTGTTGCTCGTTGTGTACATGGTGCTGGGGTTTCAACCCGCATTCTCACACATGCCAGGCAAGTGCTGTAACCGCTGAGCCACTGCTCCAGCCCCAGAGAGAATCAATTTTATGTATTTATTTTTGTTTCTGGACTTCGTTTCTCTGACAGTTAGTTGCGTATATGGTGCTGAGATTCAAACCCAGGTCCTTGTGCATGCCAGGCAGGCGCTTTAACTGCTGAACCACAGCTCCAGCCCAGATCTTATCATCTTAAGGGTTGCTTAAGAATGTGTAGTTGCCCAGGTGTGGTGGCACACACCTGTGATCTAAGCTACCTGGGAGGCTGAAGCAGGAAGATTGCAAGTTCATAGCCAGCTTCAATAACTTAGTGAGGTCCTAAGCAACTTAGTGAGAACCTGTCTCAAAATAAAAAGGGCTGAGGATATGGCTCAGGAGTTAAGTGCCCCTGTGTTCGATCCTCGGTACAAAAAAAAAATGTGTAATTGAAGAGCTATACAAGGTGATGCAGTCCTGTAGTGACTGAGGAAACTAAGATAGGAAGATGGCAAGTTCAAGGCCAGCCTCAGCAACTTAGACTCCATCTCAAAAGAAAAAAGAAAAAGAGTTGGGGATGTAGCTCAGTGGTAGAGCATTTGCCTAACATGCTGAAGGCCCTGGGTTCAATCCCTGATACTGCAAAAAATAAATAAAGAGAGGGTCATGATGGCTAAACTTCCTAGACTTAGTTATCTTCCTGCCTCGCCCTTCCAAGTAGTTGAGACTATAGGACACATGCCACGGTGCCGACTTTATAATTTTTACTCTCAAATGGATGGCAATTCTCCTATGATTATTTTTGTATCTTCCCCCAAATTAGAGCTATCATCCAAGATGCTGGGAAGAGCAGATACTGAGCTGAGTAGAGGCTCAGTCCTCCTGGCCTGCCCACACCTGGAGGCTGGAGCAGGTGCTGGACTGTTGCCTGTATTCTGTTGGGTTTTCTGTGACTGCTATAGCATGCAGGATTTATGTTCTGGACACTGATAAGCAGGAGGTTGGAGTGGAAAGAGATCTCAAAGGTCACTCACTGGATTCAGCTTTCTCATTTCATGATTGAGGAAACAGATTCAAAGAGATGACGCAGTGATCCCAGGCACAGACAGAGAGGAGGGCTGGCCCTGCCGAGAAGACCGTATCACAGGATCCCACCTGTACAGACAAAGGGAAATCTCCCTTTTGCCCTCTGAAGTTCTGCTGGAATAAACTGACGAAGACTAGTTGGAAAAAAAGATATACAAACTTATTATATGCACAGAGACAAATGCATAATGTAATTACCTACCAGCTCGACATGATTAGGAAGCGTACCCTTTTTCTATAATGGAGGGGAAGAATGGGGAATGTACTATTCCTATTTTATAGGAATAGTAAATGATTTTTAGAGAAACTCAACGGGCTTGGAGAATAGGCCATGGCCTGGGACAAAGTCTGCTGGGCCTGCAGAACAATGATTTGTAAGTGACTCTTTGTTGGGGCCAAAATAGAGGACAGCAGTGTGTAACAAAAATCTGTCCAGGTGCCTGGAGAGACTTCCGTCTTTCTTTCTACAATATGAGTTTAGTCTTCTCTGGTTAATGAAATTTGAGACTGGAGGCAACTGTGTTCCTGTCTTGGTAGATTGTGTCAGATACAAAAGGGGACTTTGCAGAAGGACTGTGTGCTGGGAAAGGGAGAGACAAGGGAAGGTTAGATGGATCCTATTGTAAGATAGGTTCTAAGGCCTCTCCGCATGTTGGAGTGAGTGCCATTCTCTTCCATGAGGTTCTGATGGGTGGAGCAAGAAACAAGATTTCTTTGACCCCAAATATTTGTGTATCTCTGAATCTTATAGGATGCCTCATTTTAAGTCCCCAAACCATAACCAACAGTGATTTATTTCACGGGGATGTTTGTAGGGTTATTGAACAAGAAGTCCAGAGAAAGATGTTCTTGAGGTTGGTTGGGCTGTTCAAAGATATGACCAGCAACACAGGTTCTTTCTTCCATCTTTCCCCATCACCTTCAGTGTGTTGGTTGATATTTGTCACCTTGTGATTGCAAGATGGCTGTCGTAGCTCTAGGTACCACATTTTTTTTATGGATTGTTTTTTATTAAGAGTATATAGAGATACAAATGAGAGGGAAACATTATCAGACCATCAATAACCAATGTATATATACATAGTTATTCAGGGGTAATGCCCAAACATGGATGACCACCTTGAATTTCACCTGTTGCAGTTACCCCCAGAAGAACTCTTGCATAAAATGGGTATCTCATGGAGGAATAACCTCTGCTTCTGAGATGGTTCACCTATATTCCCACTCTCCAGTATCCTAGGAGATCTTCAAATACCCTCCCCCACCCCTCCCCCTCCCTACACCTCCCCAGTATCCTAGGGTGCCATCCCCCTATTATGCTGACAGTCATACAATTTGAGGTTATTATTAATTTAGCCGTTTAACCCTCTGCTTCCCCAAGTATTCTAGCTTGCACATATGAGAGAAACCATTCTGCCCTTGAGTCTCTGAGATTGGGATACTTCACTTAGCATAATTCTTTCCATCTCCGACCACATTTTAAAAAAAATTTTTTTTAAAGAGAGGACAGTGAGAAAGACAGAGAAAGAGAGAAACAACTTTATTTAGTTTTTCACATGGCCCTCGTTGCTCCAACACTTAGTTGTGTATGTGGTGCTGGGATTTGAACCCAGGTCCTCGTGCATGCCAGGCAAGCCCTGAAACAGCTGAGCTACCGCTCCAGCCCCAAGGTACCACATTTTTACATAGCAATATCCTGAAAGAGAAGAGCAAGGTCCAAACCTTGCAGCATAATTCTCCTTACAACCCATTGGCCGAAATTAGTTACATGCCCCAGGCATTGTCTGATTGGCTGAGAGCAATCACGGTGGCTCCTCTGCAGTGGGCATGACTGCCAATCTCAAGACACAGCACTGGGGCTCTGTTAGCAACCAAGGAGGAGACATTACTGTTGGAGAGCCACACATTGGTGCTGCCGCAAGATCCTTATTCTTTGTAGTAATAATAAAGAACAGTTGGCTTGAGATAATGTCCTACATTTCTCATGGGAGCATAAAGTAAAGTTTGTAAATTAGAATAAATAACTCAAATATATGGTAGGAGCTGATTAATGGATTCTAAAATGTCTTCCTGGCTCTTCAGCATCCTCAACTGATGTCTTTTACAGACCACACTGGTGAAAAATGACGTTTTCCACCTGAGGTCTCTGACATTAGCTACAGAAACAAGTTCATCACTTCAAATGAAGAAACTCTAGAAGTCTCCCAAGTCAGGGACATAGTGATAATGGATTTGCAACTTAAGCATTTGTTGGGAATTAAGCTTCCCAGAGAAGAGAGTGCATGGGTAGGAGACTCAGTCAGACTGCCTGGGGCCACCTCAGTTCCTTTCCCCCATTTGTTACATTACCCTCTACACAGGATCAAGTTCTAAACCATGAGATTGTTTTTGTATATGTTCTTTGAAGAAATGTGCATTCAGGGGCTGGAGCTGTGACTCAGCAGTTACAGCGCTTGCCTGGCATGCATGAGGATGTGGGTTCAAACCCCAGCACCACGTACACAACGAAGTGTTGGAGCAACAAGAGCCACATGAAAAACTAAATAAAAATTGATTTTGTCTCTCTCTCTCTCTCTCTTCTCTCTTAAAAAAAAAAAAGGAAAGTAAGAAATGTTCATTCAAATCCTTTGTCTATTTAAAAAATTTAGGGTCTGGAACAGTAGCTCAGTGGTGGCTCAGCAGTTGGAGTGCTTGCCTGGCATGTGTGAGGACCCAGGTTCAAACGCCAGCACCACAAACACAACTAAGTGTTGGAGAAACAAAGGCAGAAGAAAAGCTAAATAAAATTGATTCTCTATTTCTCTCTCTCTCCCCGACCATCTTTCTTTAAAAAAAAAATTGGAATTATCTTTTTGTTATTGAATTTAAGAGTTTTTAATACATTCTGAACACTAGACTCTCATCAGATATGATTTGATTTGCAAACATTTTCTCTCATTTTGTGGGTTACATTTTTGCCTTCTTGATAGTGCCCTTCATGTGCAAGTCTTTAATTCTGAAGTTCAAGTAATCTATATTTTATTTGATTGCTACAGGTTTAGTGTCATAGCTAAGAGTGCTGCCTAGTCTAAGGTCACAAAAATTAATACTGATGTTTTCTTCTAAGATTTTTATACTCTCACCTCACATATTTGGATATTCTATCCATGTTGTGTTCATTTTTGCATATGGCAGAGGTAGGCATTCAACTTCAGTCTTTTGCATGTATATATTCAGTTGTCTCAAGACTATTTGTTGGACAGGCTATTCTTTTCTGCACTAAAGTTTCAAGGAACCCTTGTGGAATACCAATGGACTGTAAGTGTGAGAATTAATTTCTAGATTCTCAGGATTCTCAATTCTATTCCATTGATCTTTTTTTCCCCCTCCTTGTACTGGGGATTGCACCCAGGGGCACTTTACCACTTAGCTGCACCCCCAGCCATTATTTATTTGTTTTCTATTTGGAGACAAGGTCTCACTAAGTTGCCCAGGCTGGCCTTGAACTTGCAATCCTCCTGTCTCAGCCTCTGACATTTCTGGTATTGCAGGAATTCACCACCATGCCCAGATGCCCAGCTTCTGTTGATCTTTATGTCTGTTCTTATGCCATTACCACATTGTCTTTTTTTTTTTTTTTACGGGAGAGAGAGAGAGAGAATGAATTAATTTTATTTATTTTTCCATCTGACCTTAGTTTTTCCAAAACTTAGTTGTATATGTAGGCTAGGGTTTGCATGCCAGGCAAGTGTTCCAACTGCTGAGCCACTGCTCCAGCCCCCCACATTGTGTTGATTACTGTGGCTTTTTAGTAAGTTTCGAAATCAAGAAGTGTTAGTACTCTGAGTTGGTTTTTCTTTTCAAGATTCTGGGTCCCTTGTATTTAGAAGTCAATTTTAGGAGAAGCTTGTCAATGCCGGCAAGGAAGCCAGCAAGTATTTTGGAAGGGATTTCACTGAATCTGTAGGTCAGTCATGTAGTACTGCCATCTTAATATTATACCTTCCAGTCTGTCAACATGTAGTGTTTTTCCATTTATTTAGATATCCTTTAATTTCTTTCAATGATGTTTGTGGTTTTCATTGTATAATTCTTGCACTTATCTGATTACATTTATTCCTAAGAATTTTGTTCTTTTTTCTGACAGTGTAAGTGAAAATTTTTTCTTAAATTTCACTTTTGGATTATTCATTTATATCAAATAAAAATAGAATTGATCTTATATTTCATACAAGATACTGATCTTATATTTTACAATCTTTCTGAACTCATCTATTAGTTCTAATGTATTTTTGGTTTTGATTTGTGGATTACTTAGGACTTTGTATATACAAGATAATAGCATTTACAAATAAAGATAGTTTTATTTCTTCCTTCCCAGCCTGGACACTACTTATGTATTTATTATCTTTTTATCTCATTGCCCTGGTTAGACCCTTCAGTACAAAATTGAACGGATGAGGTGACAGCAGAATCTTTGCCTTGTCTTGATTTTAGGGGGAAAGCTTTATGTCTTTTACCATTGAATATATTAGCTGTGAGTTTTTCATAGATGGCCTTTATCAGGTTGAAGACATTTCCTTCACTTTCTATTTTGCTGATTTTTAAAAAACATAATGGTGTTAAACTTTGCCATATACTTTTTCTGTGATCATATGATTTTTGTACTTTATTCTATTTATGAAGTGTATTACTTAGATTGAATTTTTAAAAATAGAATCAATTTTGCTTATTTTTTCATGTGGTGTTTGTTGCTTCAGCACTTAGTTGTATATGTGGTGCTGGGGTTTGAGCCTGGGTCTGTGTGCATGCCAGACAGGCGCTTCTACTGCTGAGCCACACCACTGCTCCAGCCCATATAGATCCATTTATGTGTAAGTTGAAAAAACTTTGCATTCCTAGGATAAATCCCATTTGATCATGCCGTATAATGCTTACTCTATGCTGTTGAAAATGTTTACAACTATATTGATAAATATCTATGTTCATGAAGAATACTGGTCTAGTTTTCTTGTATGTCTTTGGTTTTGGCATTAGATGAGGTGTGATGCATTCCCTCCCCTTCTTCTTTTTGGAAGAGTTTGTGAAAGGTTTCTGTCGATTATTCTTTAAATCTTTGGTGGAATTAACCTATGAAGCCTTCTGGGCAAGTACTTTTCTTTGTGCAATTTTTTTTTAAGTACTAACACAAAGGGTTTATTCATATTTTCTATTTCTTCTTGAGTCAGTTCAGGCAATCTGTGTCTTTCTAGTAATTTGTCCATTTCATCTTGATTATCTAATTTGTTGGCATATAATTTTATAGTATTATTAGTATAGTGTTCTATATTTTATATAGAATAGTACGGTATTTTTCCTGTATAAGAACCACATTTTCCTATTTTTATGCATGTTTCATAATCTTTTGTTGAAGACTGGACATTTAAAATATTACAACTTGGCAGCTCTGGGAATCAGAGACTCTCCCTCCAACCCAGGGTTTGTGCTGTTGCTGTTCAATTGTTCAGTGAATTTCCTGGAGGAATTCTGTGCTGTGTGTACTCTTGACCATGTGCAGCTACCAAAGCGTCTGCTCAGTTAACTTAGTTGTCAGATAATGATTAAGAGAGATTTCCTTGAATGCCTTGCAACTTTAAGTCTCTCAGCTTTTGTAAAAGGGCATACTGTGTAGGTTGGGGCATACTTTCAATGTTCCAGCAAACAATTTATACCTTGGCCCTAGTCTTTCCTTCCTGCATAAACAGAGCCTCAGAAGCCAACTCAAAGGAGAGAGAAATTATGGCCTTTTCAGATCTTTCCTGGGCATATACGCATGCACATGGCTTTCTCAATTTCTAGAAATATTTCAGAGCTTTTCAAAGCCTCCTATGTACAAATTATTTCCTTGAAGTTTTTCCCAGCCTCTTGTGACCCCCATGTGGTATTTCCATCTCAGGATGTAAACTTCTCCTTAACCCACTACCAAACACACGCACTTCTCTACGTCCCGTTGCCATTTCTTTGGGAAAGTTTTATTACAATTATTTATTAAATTAATACTCAGTATTTATATCAAGTTCCTTGATAGGAGAAATACTGGCATTTTGGTGGAATAGTTCTTCATGGTAAAGGACATTCATTATCTCTGGTCTCTGCCTAATGATGGCCAGTACTGGCCACACAAATTTTTTTTTTTAAGAGAGAGGGACAGGGGCTGGAGTGGTGGCTCAGTGGTTTCGGCGCTTGCCTGGCAAGCACGAGGACCCGGGTTCAAACCCCAGCACCACGTACACAACTGAATGTTGGAGCAACTAAAGCCATGTGAAAAACTCAATAAAGTTGTTCCTCTCTTTCTCTGCCTCTCTCACTGTCCCTCTCTCTTTAATAAAAAAAAAAAAAAAAGAGAGAGAGAGAGAGGGACAGCGAGAGAGACAGAGAAAGAGAGAAACAACTTTTATTTAGTTTTTCACATGGCCTTAATTGCTCTAACACTTAGTTGTGTACGTGGTGCTGGGGTTTGAACCTGGGTCCTCATGCTTGCCAGGCAAGCACTGAAACCACTGAGGCACCGCTCCAGCCTGGTCACACAAAATTGAGAATAAAAAGCATGCCTACATATTGGTAAGCATTTGTTTTAGTCAATGTTTTTGTTGCTGTGACACAAAGATCTGAAAAAGAACAATATTAGGGAGGAAAAGCTTATTTTGGGGCTCATGGTTTCAGTCCATAGAAGGCCAGCTCCATTCCCTGGGGCTCAAGGTGAGGCTGAACATCATGGAGGAAGACATGGCTCCAGGGAGCAGAGACTCCACTGCAGATACAAAATGTGTGCCCAAAGGCACGCCCCCCATGATCCACCTTTCCAGCCACCCCCTACCTGCCTTTAGTTGCCAGTTAATCCTTATCTGATAGGGTTAATAACTCACTGATGGGGTTACGGTTCTTATAACCCACTCATTTCACCTCAGCCCTCGCATTGTCTGACATATTGAGCTTCTGAAGGACACCTTTCATCCAAACCATAATAGCTTTCTCTTGAGTTTAGTAAGTGGTTTCATGTGGTGAAGGACCTCCACTTCACAGTGCTGAATACTTGTGTTTGCAATGAGATGCATGTGCACTGTTATTATTTTTGGTTTCATGTTCAACTTTATTTTTTCCTAGTTAGTAAGTGCCTCATTTATTTCATTAGTTTTCTAGTATCTATCACCAATTATTTGCTATGTTCTATGGGTATCTCTATATAATATTAAACATGGCAGGTAGTAGCATCTTTCTACTCTTTTCTTTTAAAGAGAGAATCACTTTTATTTGGTTTTCACTTGGTCCTTGTTGCTCTGATACTTTGCTGCGTACACAGTGCTGGGGTTCGAACTCGCGTCCTCAAGCATGCCAGGCATGCGCCATAACCGCTGAGCCACTGCTCCAGCCCCTGAAATGACTATTTTTTAACGGACTTCTCTATCATGTAATTTGGACTTGATTTTAACCTTCATTCCCAGTTCACATCTGAGGAAATTTAGGTACACTGCCTAATACTCATTCTCCTTCTGAAATAATGCATATAGCAATAGTATTAAGTATGTGTTCACTGTTTTGTGAACATTGTTCTGGGCCATTAGGAGAGTCAGTACGGGAGAAATGAAAGACAAAGTGTTTTAGTTGGAGAACTTGAGTGGAAGTGGAGCGGGAGTCTACCTTGACTTATAACTTCCTACTCTGTCCATCTGTGGGGCGCAGAGCTGCATTTGGAGACTTGGCAAGGCTGACCCTGCCTCATTTCGCTGACCACAGGTGAAGAAGTCTCCAGGATTGGGCTTTGCCTAAGGACAAGCAGGGTCTGTTCCAAGCTTGAACGAGTAATAAAGATGTAGATGTCAGAGGAAAGTACAAAGTTGAGGTACAGCTGAGCATGGTGGCGAACGCCTACAATCCCAGCCGCTCGGGAGGCCGAGGCAGGCAGATTGCAAGTTGAGAGCCAGCCTTAGCAACTTGGCAAGGCCCTGAGCAACTTAGCGAGACCCTGTCTCAAAATACAATATCACAGGATGGAGTGATGGCTTAGCGGTATCGCAACTGACTGGCATACACCAGGACCAGGGTTCAAACCCCTGCGCCATATACACAACTAAGTATTGGAGCAACAAAAACACGATGAAAAACTAAATGAAGTTGTTTCTCTCTTTCTGTCTCTCTCTCTCTCTCCCTCTCCTTCTCTCTCCCTTTAAAAAATAAATTATTTTTAAAATGCTGGGGATGTGGCTCAGTGGTTAAGTACCACTGGGTTTAATCCCTGTACCAAAAAAAGAAAAAAGAAAAAAAATTGAGTTCCAGTAGCTTCTCTTCTGAAAGTCTGTTGATGTCCAGAAATGCTTGGGAAATTTGGTGGAGAACTTACACAGATACTGAAGGACAATGTGTAATGTCCTCCATTCCTCTTTAGTTTACAGAGACCCAAGTTTATTCAGATGGTAAGATATTTGGGAAAGTAGGACCTTCTTATTCTCTACAGAATGAAACATGTTTGCTGTAAACTATGCACGATATAGTCATTTCCTGTACTCCCGATTGCCTTAGGATAAGCTTGTGCGCTATGACCTTGTGCCTTCTGCTTTGAATGAGGTTGTATTAGCATATGATCCTTGCAGCTGTGGCAGCATTTTTGTGAGCATGAGGTAATAGTCTTTCTTTTTTTCTTTTTTAAGAGAGAGAGAGAAGGAGAGAATCAATTTTATTCAGTTTCTCACGTGGCCTTCGTTGCTCTGATACTTTGTTGTGTACATGGTGCTGGGGTTTGAACTCACATCCCCCCGCATGCTGAACAGCTGAGCCACTGCTCCAGCCCCAGTGAGGTGACAGTCCCAAGAGGAAAGCTATTAAAGATGGCAGAGCAGAAAAACAGACCTTGGGTCTTTTGCATTTTGGAGTGCTGGACCTACTCTGGGATCATCTGGATGCCACCTGAATTTGGCTCTGATGGCTGAGGCAAGATAAGGTAGGGATGGGAAATGGGAGGATAAGTGCTAGCAGCCTGGAAGAGGTCCACAGAGGTTTACAAAACATATCCTTTTACTTTTACCAAAGACCCTTTTGGGTCTAGGACTCTAGTACTAAGTTCTCCAAATGTTCCCATAACTGCAGTCATGTTCAAGGAGCCTGAAACCTACAGGTGGTCAGATGACAGATAGCTCCTCCTGCCCCTTTTAGCTGCCGCCTGTGAAGTAGATATTGCTATGTTCTGCATAAGGAATGGTGGCTTAGAAAGAGTACCTTACATGCCTAAGGCCAACAACAGCAGAGCTGGGACTCAAACCTGGGTTCTTTGCTGCAGAGACCTGGGCTCTGCTGCGCTCCAGCTGGGGCACTTCGTTGTGTGTGTGGAGCCTGGGTTTCAACCTGGGTGCTTGCACATGCCAAACAAGCACACACCGCTGAGCCACTGCTCCAGCCCCCAATTTTCTAGTTTTAAATGCTTGCACGAGTACTTTGCTTCTCAGGAGAGTAAAATATACTTTACAGTATTTATAACCCCCTTTTT
>PVKS010033575.1:0-21591 GCA_004027875.1 Aplodontia rufa | reverse complement strand
TCCCTAATCTCTTGTCCCTCTTTACTCGAAGGCAAGAGCAATTTCTTACCTCCCCAACCCACCTCCTTGAATTCCTAGTCATCCCTTCCCCCCATTGTCAGAGAGACCCTGATATCTGAAGAAATAGACACGTGGCAAAACAGGCATTGGCTGGCTCTCATAATTCTCTGAGAGTTCTTTCTCGAAGTAACCCATTACAACGAAACTAAGCCATAAGAAGCTCCAATTACTCCACCAAGAGCAATTTTCTTGAAGTACAAATCACGCTCTTGGACCCAGAAAATGAGGAAAAGGGGAAATATTTCACTTCCTCAACCCCAAAGCTCTCCACTAAAGGACACCATGGCTAGAGCCCTAGATGAAAATCAAAGGCATTGTGTCAGCATTATGATTAGTAATGCAATCAAAGAGTTGAAAGAGGAACTAAGGAATGAGTTTAGACAGCAATTTCAAGAGATGAGTGACAACTTCTACAGGGAAATAAGGGAGCAGTTCCACGAAATGAGAGATCAGCTATACAAAGATATAGAAATTCTGAAAAGAGATGTAGCAGAGCTATCAGGATTGAAAAACACGGTTAATCAAATCAAATCTTCTCTGGAAGAAACCAACACCAGTGCTTGCGCTACTGAAAACAGAACATCAGCTCTTGAAGAACGAGTATCGGATAGTGAAGATAGACTAAACAACATAGAAATCAAAGAAGATAAATGGGATAAACAGCTTATAATACATAACCAGAACTTCCAAGTAATATTTGATGAGATGAGGCATAATAATTTGAGAATCATTGGCCTGGAGGAAAACTCTGAACAGCAAACAAAAGGTTTAAAGAACCTTTTAAGTGAAATCATAAGTGAGAACTTGCCACATTTTTCTATCGATCCGGATTATCACATACAAGATGCTTATAGAACTCCAAATAGACCTAATCAATTAAGAAGCTCGCCAAGACATATTATATACAAAATGAATAACAGAGAAATCAAGGAGAGAATTCTAAAAGCTGCTAGAGAAAAGCCCCAAATCACATTCAGAGGCAAACCAATTCGGATCACTATGGATTTTTCAGAGCAGACAATGAAGGCCAGAAGAGCTTGGAACAATATCTTTCAAGTGTTACAAAATAACAACTTCAACCCAAAGATAATATATGCGGCAAAACTCAGCTTCAAATACGAAGGGGAAATTAAATACTTCAATGACAAACTCAAGCTAGCAAGATACATGAACACAAATCCGGCTCTACAGAGCATTCTCAAATATGTACTCCATTCTGAAGATAATACCAACGATATGCTAAATCCTTAAACTAGGCTGAGTCAATTATCAGTCTACACAAAAACAGACTTTCAAGATGACTCAAAACTCTGTAATCAATACAAAGTATGTGAACCAGCCTCCCATATCTATTCTATCCTTGAATGTGAATGGTCTCAATGCCCCAATTAAAAGACACAGACTGACCCACTGGATCAAAAAACAAAATCCAACAATACGTTGCCTGCAAGAGACACATTTGACACCGAAAAATAGACACAGGCTGAAAGTGAAAGGTTGGCAAAATGTATTTTACTTAAGGTTCAGCATATGAGAAAAAACATTTGACCTCTTAGTTCTGCATCTGACTTATTCCTTTTTATTTCCACTTTATTGGAGCATTATAGTTGTACATGTTGATGGGATGTGTTGTTGCATATTCATACATGCACACAATACAACAGTATAATTTAGCCAATATCCCCCCTTAGCACTTGCCCTCTCCCTCCCTATCTCCCACCTTGGCCCTTTCCTATATTGATCACCCTTTGATTTTTTGCAAATCCACCCCAAACTTTTGTTTTCCTTTGTTCTTCGAGCTTCTGCATGTGAGAAAAAACATCCAAATCTTAACCTTCTGAGTGTGAGTCTGGCTTATTTCACTTAGCATGATGGTTTCCATTTCCATCTATTTATAAGCAAATGCCATAATTTCATTCTTCTTTATGGCTAAGTGGTGCTCCATTGTGTGTATATAACCATAATTTCTTAATGCATTCATCTATGGATAAGCATCTGGGTTGATTCCCTAATGCAGCTATTGTGAATTGTGCTGCCATGAACATTGAGGTGGCTATACACCTCAATGTGTGCTAATTTTAATTCTCTTAGGAAAATATCAAGGAGTGGTGTAAATATCAAATGGTAGTTCTAGTTTTTTGAGGAATCTCCACACTGTTTCCCAGAGTTGTACTAGTCTGCAGTCGTGCCATCAATGTACAAGTGTGCCTTCCTCCCCACATCCTCACCAGCATTTATTATCATCTATATTCTTGATCATTGCCATTCTGTCAGAAGGGAGGTGAAATCTTAGTGTAGTGACCACTGTGGTGGTCAAATGTGTTGGCAGGGATGGATTTTTCAGTCTTTACAGGGTTTTTGTTTGTTTGTTTGGCTCTGTATTTTTGGCTACTGTCCTGTCTTCCTCACCTAGCTGCCAGCACAGTGTAGTAGCTCTCAGCTTCCAATCTGCCAGTATTGGGTGGGATGGAGTGAGGAGCGCTGGCGGACTGTGTAATCCTATACTGGGGTGATGCAGTTCTAGACTGGAGTTTCTAGTTGTTGGGGTTTGGACTTCAGTTGGTTTTGTAACTCTGTTGGTGGGTATTTGAAATTTGATTCTTTCCCCCTGTTGCTATGTAGCTTCCTATCTCTGCTGGGCTTCCAGATCTCTGGGGCTTCTGGAAAAATCCACAGTTAGAGCATAGGGACTAAGCCTCCATAGGTTTCACATTCCCTGCTGTGGATATGAATTCCTGGGTGTTTGCCCTGGGGTGCAGATGCACTTGTGTGGCCACAGCAAGCATCTTCATAATAGCTCTTATGAGATACCAGCTATTATGGTTTTTTTTTTTCCCTTGGGATCCAGAGGCTTAACAGTCCAGATAAAATGTTCTTTGGGCCTATTTCAGTCTCTCTGGTTCAGGTACCCTTTGGGAACATTTTCCTGGGCTGCTGATAGCTTCCTTTATGAGTGCCCAATTCCCCATCTCTGTTCCCAGAGGCACAAAAAATTGAGCAGCAGCATTCTGCACCTGGGAATATTTTCCTCACCTGGCAGCACTATCCCTGCTTGCAGAGTACTGCCCATCAGCACAGGGGCTTCGTGCCATGCTTGTGGAGGCCACAGAACACTTTAACCCCAGCGGACACCTAGACACTTACCATGCCAACTCTGTCTCTTAAAATCAGCTGTCTTCTGTAAACCCAAGGTTCCCTAGGTCAATTTTTCATTTTTAATTTCCTTATCTACTGACCATGTGTCTCCTGGTTCTGAACCTCTGTTTGCAGTGGGAGCTGGCGCATCTCTGAAATTTTTTTTTTAGTTTTGCAATACAATCTATTGAAAAGAGTGAATGGAATTTTAGATATGTGAGCTTCTGTCTATTCCTAATGGGTTTTTTTTCCCATGAAGGTTTATTTTTATTGAAGCAATTAAAAGGATGGTGCCAATACCTCACTGATGCTGACTACTTCAGCCTGTGCATCTCAAATACAAGGACATCATCCTATATAATTACAATACACTCATCAAAATAGGGAAAATAGCAGTTACATTAAGTTCTCATGCCTTGCTCAGGTACCACCCACATGTCTCAATAATGACCTTTGTGGCAAAATATTGCATTTAGTAGCATCTGTTGCCTTTAACTGCAAGTCTCCATACTCTCTCATATTAGTCCATTATAGTTTTACTTAATGATGGGGTTAGTTTTCACATATTCCTAGATGCACACAAATCAGCAATTCAATTTGTTCAATATCCCCAACACACCCCTCTACCTCCCGCCTCCTATCCCCTGATCCCTTGCCTTTCTTCTGGGTCCTATACTGTTCCTAAGAAACCCAAATACAGTGACATAATTCTTATACCCAAGAAAAACATACATATACATACATACCTATATATACATATATGTTATGTACAGTGATATTTATAACTGCTTGGAATGTACCTTGCTTTATCTCACTTCCAACATTTCCCCTTCTCCCCTATTATCCCTTGATATTCTTCAAAATATTTGACAGTAGGATTAAACATTTACATTTTGTACAAGTATGCAGCATACTTCTTCAAATATCTTATGAAGCATCTTGCAACTGTATTTTATAAATATTAATATTTTGCATTTTTGTTTTATAGATCTAGTACATGAATTTGTCTACTTTACTTCCAAGCCTGGTTTTAGGTCCAGCCTCAACAAATGAGGGAAACCATTTGGCCCTTGACTCCCTGGGCTTGGCTAACTTCACTCAGCATGATTTCTTCCATTGCCATCTATTTACCTTCAATGGATGCAAATCACTGTTTCTAATAGCTGAGTAGAACTCCATTGCATATATATATATACCAGAGCTTTTGGATCCATTCATCCAGTGAGGAGCATCTGGGTTATTGTAAATTGAGCTGCTGTGAATAGATTTTGCTGTGTCACTGTAATGTGCTTATTCTAACTCCTCTGGGAAAATCCCCAGAAGAGGGATAGCTGGGTCATATGGTGGATCCAACCCTAATTTTTTGAGGAGTCTCCACACTGCTTTCCAGAGTGGCTGGACCAGTTCACAAGTCCACCAACAGTATGCTAGTATTCCTATCTCCCCACAACCCCTCCAGCATTTGTTATCCTTTGTATTCTTCATTTTGCCAATTGACTGGAGTGAGGTGAAATCTTAATGTAGTTTTGATTTGCATTTCTCTGATTACTAGTGATTTAGAACATTTTCTCATGTATTCATTGGCTTGCTCAATGTCCTCTGTTGAGAAGTTTCTGTTTAGCTCTCTGGCCCATTTATTGATTGGATTGTTTGTGTTTTTGTTATTGAGTTTTCTGAGTTCTTTATAAATTTTGTATATTAGTCCCCTGTCAGCAGGATCACAGGCCATGATTTTCTCTCATTCTGTAGGTGGTCTCTTGACTGTTTTGACTATTTCCTTGGATGTACAGAAACTTTTTAGTTTAATGGAATCCCACTCATTGATTTTTGACTGTGTAATTCAAGGAGTTTTGTTGAAAAAGTCTTTGCCTACTCCCATATACTGGAGTGTTGGTCCTAATTTTTCTTCTAGCAGTTTTCTTCTGATTTAATTCCTAATTCCTTGATCCATTTAGATTTGATTTTTGTGCAAGCTGAGAGATAAGGATCTAATTTCAATTTTCTGCAAGTGGCTGTACAGTTTGTCCAGCACCATTTGTTGAATAGGCTGTCTCTCGTCCATGTTATATTTTGACACCCTTTATCAAAGATCAGATGTTTAAAGATTTGTGGGTTTGTCTCAGAAACTTCTATTCTATTCCATTGGTCTTCGTTTCTATTTTGATACCAGTATCATGCTGTTTTTAATACTGCAGCTCTATAGTATACTTTTAGATCTGGTATTACAAAACCACCTATTTCATCTTTCTTGCTTAGTAATGTTTGGCTATTCTGGGTTTCTTGTTGTTCCATATGAATTTGAGAATAAATTTTTCTACATCTACAAAGAATGACACTGGAATCTTGATGGGGATTGCATTGAATCTGTACAGTGCTTTTGGCAGATTGGCCATTTTAATTATATTAATTCTACATAACCAAGAGCACAGAACATCTTTCCATCTTCTCAGGTCTTCTGCAATTTCTGTGTTCAGTGTTTGCTAATTTTCCTTGTAGAGATCTTTTACTTCTCATGTTAGATTAATTCCCAGGTATTTTATTCTTTTAGAGGATATTGTGAATGGGACCAATTTTCTAATTTCTTCTTCTGCCCTAATATTGTTGGCATATAGGAAAGCTATTGATTTATGGGTGTTGATCTTGTAGCCTGCTACTTTGCCAAATCTGTTTATTAGCTCTAGCAGTTTTCTAGTAGTTTTTAGGATCTTCCAGATACAGGATGTCATCAGCAAAAAGGGACTGTTTTACTCCCCCCTTTCCTATTCATATACCTTTGATTTCTTCCTCTTGCTTCATTGCTCCACTCAGGGACTTGAGGACTATATTGAATGAAAGTGGGCAGCCACACCTCATTCCCAAGTTCAGTGGAAATGCTTTCAACCTTTCTCCATTTAGGATTATATTAGCTGACGGTTTGGCATATATGACCTTTACAAAGTTAAGATAAGTTCCTTTGGTCCCTATTTTCTCTAGAGTTTTGAGCATAAATGGGTGTTGGATTTTGTCAAAGGCCTTTTCTGCATTTATTGAGATGATCATATGGTTTTTGTCCTCAATTCTGTTTAAGTGGTAAATCACATTTATTGATTTGTGTATGTTGAACCAGCCTTGCATACCAGGATTGAAGCCCACTTGATCATGATGAATTATTTTCTTGATGCGTTTTTGAATGTGGTTTGCAAGAACCTTATTAAGGATTTTTGCATCGATATTCATGAGGGGATATTGGTCTGTAGTTTTCTTTTTTGAATGTGTCTTTGTTGAATTTTGGTATCAGAGTTATGGTTGCTTCATAGAAAGTGTTTGGGAGAGTTCCGTTTTTTTCAATTTCTTGGAAAAGCTTCATAAGCAGAGGTGTTCGCTCTTCTTCAAAGGTGCGGTAAAACTCTGCAGGGAATCCATCAGGTCCTGGGCTTTTCTTCTTTGGAAGACTTTTAATTGCTGTATGGATTTTGGTGCCTGTTATGGGGCTGTTTATGCCAATTTGGGGATGTTGTATTTGTCTAAAAATTTGTCCATGTCATCCAGATTATTTAATTTAGAGGACTATAGCTTTTCAAAATACGATCTGATAATCTGTTTGATTTCAAGGGAGTTCAGTGGTTATCATCCCCTTTTCATTGGAGATTTTGCTGATTTGATTAGCTAGGGGTCTGATAATTTTATTTTTTCAAAGAACAAGCTCTTTGCTTTATCAATTCTTTTTATTGTTAGCATATCAATTCTTTTTTGTTTTTTTTTATTGTTCTCAATTTTGTTGATTTCAGCTTTGGCTTTGGGATTAGACTGTTCTTCCTTTTGTAGAGATTTGAGTTGGAGTGTAAGCTTATTTGTTAGGAATCTCTGATTCTTAATGTGGACACTCAGTGCAATAAATTTTCCCTTTAAGAATGCTTTCATGCTGTCCCAGAGGTTTCAATATGTTGTGTCTTCATTCACATTCTCTTCCAAGAATTCCTTAATTACTGTTCTCACGTCTTCTTCTATCCACTCTTCATTTAACAGGGTGTAATTCAATCTCCACATATGTGTGTTTTGTGCCATGGTTTTTGCTATTAATTATTAGGGTCATGGCATCATGGTCTGATATGATACATGGAATAATATCTACTTTTTTATATTTGCTGAGATTTCCTTTGTAAACTAGAATATGATCTATTTTGGAGAAGGATACATGTGCTGCTGGAATATTCTGTAAATGTCTGTCAACTCTATTTGATTTATGGTGTTGTTTAGACTGGAGATCTCTTCGTTGTTTCTTTGCTTTGATGATCTGTCTATTGGTGATAAAGGAGTGTTAAAGTCTCCCAGTACTACTGTGTTGAGGTCCACAAGTGGTTTTATATTTTGGAGTACTTTTCCACATAGTTGTGAGCATTGGTGTTTGGATATATTTATTTACTATGGATATGTAAATATATGTATTGGATACATATATTTACTATGATTATTCCTTCCTGTTGCATTGTTTCCTTTACTAGGATGTAGTGGGTTTCTTTATCTTTTTTGATTAATTTACATTGAAATCCACTTTGTCAGATTTAAGAATTGCAACTCCAGATTGCTTTCTTGGGCCATATGCCTGGTAGTTTTTTTTTTTTTCCATCCTTTTACCCTTAATCTGTGGGTGTCATTGGCTGTAAGGTGGGTTTCCTGTAAGCAACATATTGTTGGATTTTGTTTTTTGATCCAATCTGCTAGTCTGTCTTTTGATTAGTACATTGAGACCATTCACATTCAGTATGAGAACGGTTATATGGTTGTGGTTCATATTCATTGTGTTTTATTAGTAAATTCTGTGCTGTCTTAGTTGTCTGTTGATAGCCTGTACCTTTATTGAATTTCCTCTGATTGTGGGTTTTGAGGAATATTAGCTTGTACTTGAATCTGGAGTTTATCTTTGAGAATTCTTTGTAATGCTGGCTTTCTGTTCAAGAATGCTGCAAGTTTATTGTTATCATGAAAAGTTCTTATTTCCCCCCTCAAATTTGAAGCTGAGTTTTGGTGGGTATAGTATTCTTAACTGTGTGTTGTGTTCATTCAGGTGTTGAAAGATCTCCTTCCAAAATCTTCTCGCTTCCAGAGTCTGAACTGAAAAGTAAGATGTGATTCTTATTGGTTTGCCTCTGAATGTGATTTGGCATTTCTCCCTTGCCACTTTCAATATTCTTCCTTGATTTCCCTGTTGTACATTTTGAATATGATGTGTCTTGGTGAGCTTCTCATTTGATTAGGCCTATTGGGTGTCCTATAAGCTTCCTGGATGAGCATATCTGACTCTATTTTTATGTGAGTAAATTTTTCTTTAGCAATTTCCTTGAGAATGTTCCTTATCCCATTCGTTTGTTTCAATTTCTTCCTGTACACCAATTCCTCTTAGATTGTTTCTTCTCATTTCATCCCAGACATTTTTAAATTTGTATTCATGTTCTGAGTGGTTTTTTTGTTCGTTTGTTTGGTTTTGGGGGGTTTTGTTTGGTTTTTTTTTGTTTGTTTGTTTGTTTTTTTATCATCCGTGTGCTCTAGCTTGCTCAGCCTATCCTCATTGTCAGAAGTTCTTTCTTCAAGAGCTGAGGTTCTGGTTTCTATAGAAGTTAGTCTATTATTAAATTCTTCCATGGTTCCTCTCATATCATTGACTGCAAATTTTAGCTCTGTTATTTCATTTTTGCGTATGTGTATTTCTTTAATAGCTTTTTTCATCTCTTGAGTTTTCTTAGTCCCTTAATTATATCTTCCTTTCATTCATTGCTCCTTTTAGTAATCAGATCATTGATAATATTTTCAAGGTTTTCATCTCAAACCCTATCTGTGGCATCCTTTTGGGGGGAGTTTTGGGTATGAGGTGACCCTCTCCTTCTTTGATTCTTCATTTTGAAGAGCTTCTTGTGGATCTCTGAATTCATATTTCCTGAGGGGAAGGCAGGCAGTTCTCCAGGTGGTTTTTCCTTGCAGGTCAAAAGGTCAGATCAGTCACCAACTGTTTGTTGATCACCTTCTTCTAGATGCTCTTTTTGCCTAGGTCCTCATGTTGATTTACCTTTTGATTTCAGGCTCAAGATTGCAAATTTGAAGCTACTACAATGCAGTTCTACCTTCTGGTGGGATCCAAACAGGCCCCAATAGGAGCATGCGTGGCATAGATAGGTGGGGCTGCTAAAGGCAGTTAACCTCCTGTATGGTCCTGAACAGCGCCTCTCCCGACAGGGGTCCTACTGGTGGTGTTGAAGTATTATTTCTTATGCTCAAGCTACTAACTTTTTATAGCTCTATGATTTTTTTTTTTTAAATATAGTTCAGTAGTATGTATCGGCGAGGTTCCTTTGTTACCTTACCAAGGAGCAGTCATCCCTCTTTATAAGTCTGGTGCTGAGGAATTGTCCTTTCTCTACTCTGCCATCTTCCCCTTTCCCCACTACTTTTTATTTTTTTAAATCTGAAACAGAATCTTGCCATGTTGCCCAGGCAGGCCTCTAATTTGCAATTATCCCTCTTCAGTCTCCTGAGTTGCTGGGATTACAGGCACATGTCACTGTCCCCATTCTAAAATAAAATATTGCTCTTGAATTCCTTCATAAATTTTCCAGCAGGCTATAAAAAAATCTCTACTAGATAAATCTGAGTTGAAATATATGAAATTCCCTTGAATAAAATTTCAAATACAAATCATCATTGTTTGCAAAAGCCCTTTGGGATACAACTCAAATTTTATTATATTTTAATTAATGAATATAAAAATATGTATTTTGACCTATATTTTGTCTACCCTTGAGCAGCAGCATTGCATCCAGGATCATGTGACTGATGCCTCTGGGGTTCCACTGAATTACTGTGTTCAGTGGACCTCACCTCTGGCAAGTGCATACTGTCCCATGAGAAGACACTCAGTATTTATTGACTAACTAGTAGTTTCCACAGCAACACATTCCATTGAATGTGGGTGCAATATTAGAAGTTCAGACACCAGGATTTCTAATACAGGTTTAATGTCCCTTATGTGAAAAACTTGGAAACAGAAATGCTTCAGATATGCTTTAAATTTTTGGAATATTTGCATATGCATAATGACATATCTTGGTGAGGGACCTAAGTCTAAATATGAAATCCATTTGTGTTTCAGATACACCTCATGCACAGAGGCTGAAGGTAATTTTGCATATTATCAGAAAGCCTGCATTTGGAACTCGATTCATCACATGATGTCAGGTATAGAATTTTCCACCTGCGGCATTTCAGATTTTGAATTTTCATATTAGAGCTGTTCAACCTGTAAGTCAAGTACCAAGCAGCTATTTGGCAATCTTTGCACTGATTTCTTAGGGAGAGATTTCCAAACCAGACTTATAACGCAAATCTGCAATGGGTTTAGTATTACCAAATCAGACTCATTTTGCTCACTGCATAGATATCAATTACTGAAACTTTTGGAAAAAGAAAAAAAATGCTTATCTAGAAGGTAGCCATGTGTAGAGGGGGAGACCCAAGTCTTAACACCACCTCCCCGAGGGTAGAGTTAGGGTATTTTATGGACTAAAATAGCAGAAGGAAGGAAGACACTGGGGAAAGTGTTTGAAGGTTAAGTAATCTGTAATCTGCACACCTCCAGTTAATCTTTACGGCTCCTCATGCAACACATGTTCAGAAAATGGCAATGTTAACAAAATCTCAGGGTATACTTCTCAGCCTCCTGGCATCAGAAGACCACTCATTGTATGCCTGTGTGGATCCAAGACTGTTCACCACAAATGACCTTTGAGTCCCCCAAAAATAACCCAGGCAATCATATCATACTAACCCACACATCAGAGGTATTATCTATAGCAATGCTAGTGGGAGACTAACAATATATAGCTTAGCTATGTGACTTCCAAAATAAGTGATTTTTAGAGCCAACTAAAAGCAAGTAACTAACAGGGAGCACAGAGGCTCAGAATCAGGGAAGTAAAAAGTACAAAGGATTATTTCATATAAATTAGTCCAGGCCAGCTGTGTTTGTTGGCTGGTAATTATTTAAGTTAGGATTCTGTCTTCTGATGGAGTCTTATTATTAACTTTGGAAGGCTGCATCCTGAGAATGGTTCTCAGGCCCTAGGAAGATGCTTCTGAGCTGCAAAAGATACCTAGCTACAACAATAATCACTTCTTTCAACAAATACCCAGCAGATGATTGTGGCCCATCAAGCAAAGACACAGTTTTATTAGCATACATTGACCAAGAAAATACAACGAATGCCAAAATCTGACTTTGTTCTTGGAGAAAGACCTAATAAACACTTTGAGGTCCAACATAAAATACAGCTTTCTATAACTGATTTGTTTTTAAGAAAATGTCACCACAGATATCTTTCCTTTCCTTTTCTAACCATGGTGTCTACTATCAATAATGTTTTTATTATCATCATTTACTGGAAGAAACTGAAATTTGGAGAAATTATGCATCTTGACAAGATCACAGTAGGGATCTGTGAAAAAAAACTGAAATCTGTGCCTTCTAGCTCCAAGATTTAAGCTCGTGGGGCCATGAAAGGTCAAGTTCCACTTGAGTCACTCTCTAATTCCTACAACTTGCTTTCTAGTTGCTTGCTTATAAGAATATAACAAAAAGAGAACTAGGCAACTCAGAAATAATTGTGATAAAGGAAACTGCCCAAACTAAATATATGCAAATCACTTTTTCTATTGATTGTAAAGCTCATGAAATTGAATGACATGGAGTAAGGAGCCTATAAGCTGACCTTTTCCTTGAAGAATCTTTCTCATGCTGTGATTGGCAATAGTCTGGGAGGAAACAGGATGGAAATGAAAGCATTCTGTAAAGCCTAAAATTATTCCAAAAATAGGTTTTTTAAATTATTTTTTTAATTATTCCAAAAAACTAGCTCTAACCCTGGGGCCTCCGCCCACCATTGACCTGCTTTGGCCCTCTCTGAATCCCAATACCCACATTGCCGTTCCTTCAGCCATACCCTTTGGTGGGGGGCTTGAAGAGCAGCCAACCAGATGCACTGTCAGGACCGAGGCCTGGGTTCTATCAGAATGGTGTTCACACCAAGTAGCAGCTGAGATAAAGCAGGGTGCCTTAACAGGGAGCATCTCTCTAGGTCTAGGATGCCACTCTCCTAAGCAGCTACAGCAACCCTTCCATTACCACCCTCTTGAGTCTCAGATCCTACTCTAATTTCTTCCCTTCCATCCTTCAGCTCAAATTTCTTTTCCAAAAGAATTTCCAGAAAGACCAGCTGTATCTGTCCCTCACCTATTCCCCCAAACTTTTTCCCTCTGTCTTCCTGACCCAACCTCTGAGCCCCTTTCCTCTGCCCTGGCCTCTTCTTACACTGTCACTTTTTTCCTGGTCATTTTCTTCACTACCCTGCATATCTGATTTTCATTGCTCCTATACTTAGCTTAGTTAAAATAAGAGACACAGAAGCTTATTTTTTAACATTAGCTTTGTAATAATCCTATATTATTGTATCACATCTATACTGAAGAGATATGATAAAATGAATTGCATACAGATAACTGAGGTTGACGAAACATTGAACTAATTTTTCAAGGTCCTTTACTTTGGGAATGAAAAAATTGGAACCAGTGATGTCACACAAATTGCTCAGAGTCCTACAGCTGACTTATACCGGAGCCTGAGCTATCCTTAGAATTTTTTTTCAGCGTGTCCCTAAAAGCAGAGACAAATTCAGATTAGCTGTGGTAATTCAACATGAAGAGATGTAGCCTGCCTATTAAAAAGAGGACCAATTTTCCCATCCATTTGATATAATTTCATGACCCTTTGCTTAAAAACTTCCCAGATTCTCCTATTCCCCCATTTTTAAATCACAGCCTCAAACTGAGAATAAATGTTTGTTAATATTTGCAGAAAAAATGTTAGCAACATATTATCTTACGATATGTAATATTAGTGCTTTTGAGTTTATTAATATAAACACACACACACACACACACATTTACCAGACTCAAGAAGATGCTTGGGGGGCTGGAGCAGTGGCTCAGCAGTTACAGTGCTGTAGACAAAGGCAAAAGTATAAAATTGAAAAGAAAAGAGATGGCATTCCTCTTCCTTTAGGATTTTGCTGAAGAATTATTCCAAACTTACAAATAGTAACCAAAGTCAGAAGATATTTTCCCTATTTTTCTCATAAAACCCAATCATCCTCATAGGAATGGACCCTCTTGTTGATCCAAGTAGACTACGGTTGCCAGATTCAGCAAATGAAAATATAGAAGACACAAATAAATTCGAAATTCAGATAAACAATGATTTTTATACAGGTATTTTATAAAATATTTGGAGCATACCGTTACTAAAAATATATTTGTTAAAATTTAACTGAGCAACTTTCATTTTATCTGGTAACTCTGATGAACACCTGGACTCCAGAAATCAAGACAATCTAAACCTTAAATCTAGAGCAAACCTCAAAGACCACAAATGTGACACTGGGAGATGAGTAAGATATTTTAAGGAAATAGAAATGTGATATCCACCTTCCAGGCTTGAAAGGGTTTCTTTTACTGGCAATGAAAAAGGCTTGACTACCAAAATATTTATTTATTTTAATTTTCCTATCTTAAAAGATAGAGGAATAATACTGCTGTAAAGAGAAAAGAGAAACTAAATGCAAAAGTACTTTGTAAATTAGACTTTACCTGGCACTCTCAGGTGAAAATTCTAGATTAACTACATGCTCCCTCCAGAAGCCCTGTTAAAATAATAGGAAAGGGATTTTTAGACATAACCCCCCCAAAAAAAAATATGTAAAGGAGACAGAACTCACATAGAGAAGAGACGCCAGCAACAAACTCCCAGAGCCAGGCAGGTGTATGAAGCTGTCTTGGGCCTTCTAGACCAGATCTGCTATAAACACCATCAAGTGGCCTCAGTCAACAGCAGCTGGAGAAGAGCAAACACCCAGTTTAGCTTTATTGAAATCCTTCATGCTGAAATTCATGAGAAATGACAAAATATAACTTGTTTGTTTTAAAGCATTAATTTTGGCTAATTTATTATGCAATATTGAATGCATAATAGAATGGAGAATGGGATTGGGTCATTAGGATGTTGGGCTCCTTGGGACACAGGTAGAAGTTCATTTCCAACTAAACAAACTGGGGAGGGTTCACGAGAATGGTGCTATTTCAGCAGGTCTAAAAAAAGAAACAGAAAAAAGAAGGACCTCACACTGTGTATAGAATAAGCTTAAGGATCTTCTCTCTTTCAGAAGGCTTTTGAAAATCCAAAATATTCATCTGCAATTCCCCCCAAATTATGAGGAGACATGAGAATGAATGGAGAAAGTGAAATCCTAGGCAGTAATGAGAAAGAAGTGCAGCTACATTAAAAATATTAATATTTCAGTTCTAAAATTAAGATTATGAAAAATTCCACATTTCACAATGCCTTTCAAACACTGCAACCTGCCAAAATTTTCCTTGCCAGTGAAAACAGATGCTCTGAAATAGTAATAAGGGTATTGATGCTTTTTCTTTTTTCTATGAACCATATTAGAAAAAGACTTTCTGTGACAACAGATAGAATGCCACCTAAAACCAGCTTAAGCAATGGGAGAACCTTACTGACTCATGAAATTGGCCTTCTCTAAGAATGCAAATGTTATCTGATTCTTCCCTATCATTCAGAGGCCTCTGCCATGGGACATGAACCAAGCCAAGACTTCAGAAAGGACTAAGATTTGATAGTTTGGTAAACCCAGAGCTACGTCAAGGTTTCTTTCCCCAGCCTCTCCTTACTAGTAGTTAAACCCCCAGGATAGTCTCCGATTAGCCATCATGCTCACATGACCACCCTTAGGCAAATCATTGTCAGCAGCTGATAGGATAACATGATTTACCAGTGTTCCAAAATGAGACCTCATATAATCAGCAGCCTCAACAAAACCAATTAAGGAATGACAGTGCCTACAAAAGGTGGGGGTACAGTGTTATAAATCAGAAACAGGGTGAAGGTATTGTTTATGACTTAAATAAGAAAAATTTCCAGCCTATGCAGATATTGACCGTCTTTGCTAAATTACAATTTAAACAATAAAACTTCACTTTTAGGAACTGCAGAGCTGAATTTTCACTGCTCTTGTTCCTCATTTCTCCTCATTCTGAACTAATCGACTCTAGACTTCAGAAATCACAACCCTGGAGGAGTTAAACAACTTGCATATTTCACAGGTCACTGAATAGTCCTAGCAACACAACTCACCATTTTTGCATTCCTGACATGTTCAGCAAAGGAAAACACTCAAGCAAGGATACATACCTCTTGAGAATGCAAAATACAAATATAGACAAGAAAAATAATGTGGAAAAAGGATAAATTTTCCACTCCTGAACAGCAGATTTTATTTTCAAACATCTCATTTCCCTCCCCAAAACTGCAGTGCAGATTTTGCAAACACGATGGGTTATGTAAGTAGAATTATGCTCTCTTCATGCAAACTCTGAAACCAGCTGTCCATCCACCTCTACTTCTCAGAAAAGGGATTACTACCCAGCTCCAGCATGATGCTGGATAAATATTGATAAATTCTGACAGTCACATTTCAAGTGAGGAAGAAGAAAATATATTTCATAACTTACATTCAACTAGATGCTTTTAATGAAGCCAATGGCATTTCAATTAAGTGGTTTTATAGTCATGTATTCAGTGTACATATCAGGGATCCATTCAGGGTGAATTAATCCCCTAACACTTAAATGTTGAATTCTTAAATCCCCTTACCTCAAAATGTGACCTTATCTGGAGGTAAGATCAAGTTAAAATAATGATATTAGGGTTTGGCTCATATCTACTATGACTGTGTCCTCATAAAAGGGGGAAACTTAGAGACAGACACACAGAGAGAGGAAATGCTATGTGACAATGAGGGAAGAGAGAGGAGTGATAATTTTCCAAGACAAGTAACACTAAATATCACCAAAAACCCACAAGTTAGACCAGCAGTCTACAACAGATTCTCCCTCACAGCCTTCAGAAGGAACCAATGCTGCTAACACCTTGGCCTTGTATTTCTGACTTCCAGAACTGTGAAACAGCAAATTTCTGTTGTATGAGCCATCCAGTTCATGATACCTTGTTACACCTACTATAGAAAACTAATACATTAAACAAGAAACAGGTCAGAAATGAAAGAGAAAACCTATTACCTTTGAGAATAACTCCAATCTTTTATTATTGCATTCACTATAACCAAGAATTCTCCCCAGACCAAATAAAAATCAGAAATTGAGAAAAATGTCTTCATAACACACACTCAAAATTCTGTTTTATCTAGATAAATTAGGTTCCTTCCTGATCCTCAGTTATTAATAGTCTCCCCTTACTTTGTTTGGTCATTGTGATGCAAATATAAAGCAACTAATTTCAAGCCAGCTGGTTTAGATGACCTTTGACCAAAAAACTTTAAAACTCCATTTCTCTCTTTTTTTTTTTTTTAAGAGAAGAGATCTTAAGAAGGTTGGGTTTCCAGCTATCCCTCTCTCCTAGGGATCTTCCCAAAGGACCTAAAATCAGCATATTACAGAGACACAGCCACATCAATGTTTATAGCAGAACAAACAGTTCACAACACTAAATTATGGAATCAACCCAGATGCCCATCACTAGATGAGTGGTATATACATTCAATGGAGTTCTACTCAGCTATATTAGCAAGAATGAAATCATAGCATTCACTGGCAAATACACAGAAATGGAGAATATCATGCTAAGTGAAATTAGCCAAACTCAAACTCAAAAGTCATATGTTTTCTCTCATTTGTAGAAGCTAGAGTGAAATAAAGAAAGGAGGAGGGAGGAATAAGATTTCGTAAAGAGGGGCTGGAGCAGTGGCACATTGGTTTTGACGCTTGCCTGGCAAGCATGAGGACCCAGGTTCAAACCCCAGCACCATGTACACAACTGAGTGTTGGAGCAACGAAAGCCTTGTGAAAAACTAAATAAAGTTGTTTCTCTCTTTCTCTGTCTCTCTCACTGTCCCTCTCAAAAAAAAAAAAAAAAGATTTCATAAAGAAGCATTCAAATACAAATTAATAGAAGTAGTAAAGGAAGTCTAGCAGAGAGGAGAGAGGGGAAGAAGGACAGTAGGGGAAAAAAGGGAGGGTTAAGAGCAGAATAGAAAAGTATATTTTGCACCCTAGGAAACTAAATGCCCACACAGTCAACTCAAAAGGGTGATCAGCAGAAGCAAGGGACCAGGGAACAAGAGGAGGGAGGAGGGTAGTACCGGGGGCAGGGGGACATTGGCAAAATTATATTGTTATATTGTGTGCATTTATGAATACATAATAAGAAATCCCATCATTATATATAACTTTAATGAACCAATAAAAAAAACAACCATAGAAGGCTTGGCTTTTCCTTTCCAAATTTATGACTGTATACTGAGTAATATGGCCCTACCCTCAGGGTCAGATGTAATCCTCCCTTCCCGTTCTATGTGGGTGCAGGTTTCTTCTTAGGTACTTGATTGGGCAGGGAATGGAGATAGTGCTGGAAGCCACTCCTGCCATCTACAATAGTCTATTTGTTAGATGAGGGTAGGTTATAATATCTGCCTAGAAGACTAAGTTTCTTTACTTTTTGAGATTCAGTAGCATCCTACCTAGCCAAGAAAAAGAGACAGCTTTAGTGTGAAGATAATAAATTTGATATCTCCAGTCCTATGCATCCAACCCATTTCTTCTGTAGGCCAGCATACAGTTTTGGCAGAAATGTATGGCTCCTAGGTACCTATTCTTTGGTCAATCTGAGCATGAAATTCAGGTTTTTTTCTAACACGTAACAAGAGAGCAGAAGGCAGTGAAGGAAGCTATCAACTGACTCTCTGGGAAGCCAGGGACTGCTGTCCTTCCAACCTCAGATGCAGTCATGTGTTAATACAGAAGCAAAACAGGGTTAGGACTACTACGTCAGTCAAGAAACAGGGTTCTTAGAAAAGCCTGTGGTCTTGTTCTTGTCTTTGTTACCGATTTTGTTAGAAAAGATGGATGTTTCCTCAATTGCAGAAGCCCACTCAGGAATGCAGAGCTCGGTAGATGTGCCAGCCTATGCATTCTAAATGACAAATGCCAAGTTGTGTTATGTAAGAAGATGGTGAACATTTGGAGAAGACTTTGAGGTGCATATATTTTAAGCAGAAATAAAATTGCAAAGCCTCAAGGAATCTCTTCAATTTCAGCACTTTCTACCCTGGCCAATCCAACCACCTGACACTTCTTCCACTTCAAGACTGGTTATGGAAGTTCTGTGCGCTCTATTCCCTTAGGATTTGACCCTTCATGCTGCCTCTTGGTTTGGAAAGTCATTTCACATAAAATGTTATCTTCTACCAACTCCCATTCCTCAGTAGGTTCCACCCCTGGAGTCAAAGGTCATCTCTGCCTCCTTTCCAGAACCCAGTACCTGTTAACAGGTCAAAGTCTTTGTTGCTCTGAAGTTTGCTCTATTTTGGGAAATATGTTTGATTTTTATCCTAAATGTCATTTCTCATTAATGAATAGAGGCTGCTTCAGCTGCTAGGTTAACATTCTGGGATCTTATTGGGAAAGAATGGCACAGCAATAAGCAATCCCTGCCATAGTCACTGGAGAGAGAAACAGAGAAACCCCAGCCCTCTTCTGTACCACCAATCCTGCATTTTTTAAGTTATTTTTTCATACATACACATTATATTAGAAGAGTTATTTTAGTTATGTTTTCTTACATCTGGCAGTTGCCATGAGATCAAGTCAATTTTATCATTATAGTAACTGCCTGGTATATTGCTCAGAAATTGAAAAGGAGGTTAGCAAACTTACTTTGCAACAAGATAATAGTAACCTGACAAACTGTAAAACATTAACACATACACTAGCATTTATTAACCAGACTGCCTCAAAATATCCCTAATAAAGACAGAGACATGAGTCATTCTGATGAACTGAGAAGGGAAAGCAAAGGTATAAAGCAGGGGGTAGGGTCTGCAGGGTCTAGCATAGGACAGTGGACAGACGCCAACAGACTGACTTAGAGCATCCAAGGAGATCTCAAAAAAAAAAAAAAAAAGGGAAAGAACCGCAGAAAGAAAAAAGCACCAAAATCAAATCTTATTTCAGGACTTCTGAGAGTGGATGCTGACTCTACAGAACATCTTGTGAATGAGATGGTGTTAGATTCTGTCCCAAAATGGGTAGCCCTGGAACTGAAATTCACAAAGAGGAAAATCACATGAATTAAAGCTTCTGTGGTCTATCTTAAGCAGAAGTTAGAGGATGAGGGGAGAGATCTATTTAAAACAAGTATTTAGAAAAGCATCCTTTTCCTGGCATGATTATTATGTGCCTCATGTTGGCAGGAAGACTTCATTTCCAGTGATATTTTCCAATTGTTAAATAAAAAAAAAAATTCCTGACACTTTCTTTGCAATCCATAATTTCATATTTTTAATTTAGATAACTCAAGTGTCTCAAAGCAGAAATAAGCTGCATATTCATGAGCTCTGATTTGTTGTAATCATTATTTGTGAGGCTATGTCTCAGTGAAGACTCCAAGTTTTTGAGTACTATTTTCAGGCAATTAAATCAGTGGACTTGGAGCTGAGGCTACTGGGGACCCTAATTCTTCATTTTTTTTCTTTCAAGGTCTCCATTGGTCTATCTGGTGTCAACATTCCTTGCTCCCAAACAAGGCTAATAAATTAGTTGCCTCAACATTGTCAGGAGGGATATGTTTCCTAGAGAATTGTTCATTTTTTTACCAATAAGCCTTTGGTCAAAGATAGCCAAGTGAAAACCAAAGAAAAATGGGAGATTTAAAATAAGCTTAGCAAGCTATAAAGGAAATTTGAAAAAATGTGCCAACAGCAGGGTGCACTGGCACATACCTGTAATCCCACCCACTCAGGAGGCTGAAGCAGGAGGGTTACAAATTCAATGCCAGCCTCAGCAACTTATGGAGGCCCTGAGCAACTTAATAAGACCCTGTCTCAAAACAAAAAAATAAAACAGGCTGAAGATGTGGATCGGTAAAGTGCCTCCAGGTTCAATCTCCGGTACCAAAAACAGAAAATCTGTGCAATGTTTTATGTGTATGAAAAATACAGATACACGAATATAAAAAAATTAAAGTATATACACAGGGTAAGAAATAAAAGCAAGGGACTAAAAAGACACCTAGAAATCGTGTTCCTTTCTCTCTAAACTTGGTTTCTCTTCATGGAAAGCGCCAGGTGTTTGAGTTTAAGGAATGGCAGATTGAATGTCAGCTGTGCTGTGTACCAGCTGCCTAACAACAAGTTCCTTAACCTCTTGATGCTTTGCATTCTTCACCAGGATTGGCATCTTGGCTATGACAATCATACATCCCTCTGAACAACTGTTGAGGAACTTGAGTAAGACAACAGTGAAGCACACGGCATCAACACTGAGACACTGTGTGCACAGCACAAAAGACACACCCAGTGAATGTCGACATCTTGCCCTGCTTGATTTTTTTCTTTCCCTTCTGGCCAAGTAACTTTTTTCTTTTTGAAGATGTCACAGCTCCTCCTCAGCAACTATTCCAAACCATAACAAGTCTCCCATTTTAGATAGTTCTTCCATAAAAATTATACAGGAAGAGATCACTAGGAGTACTTTATTGACCTGTCTGCAATTGGGCTTTCCTTAGGTATTCTGAAAAGAATATGAGGCTGCATAATCCAGCTTCATCACTTACTGGATACATGATGTTGGGATCTCTAACCTTCAGTTACTTCATCTGAAAATGGGGGTAAGTAATACCTACATCACGCCATACTTTGTAGAATCAAAGAGATAAATTATATAAAGTGTTTACCACAGTTGTTGGATGAAGTACTGGTTCAACAAATGATATTTACTTTTGTTATATCTATTCTAATCTTGCTAGTTCCGCCCAAGAAAATGAAAGCAAAAGGAAACAAGCTACCTTTGGGAACTGTGTACTTCCTTTTTTGAAATTCCTTGAAAATGTTTGTATAGTTACATCATTCAGTTCCAGAATCAGTTTGAATCAACACCTAGGCTTCTTACAAAACCTTCACTTTTCAAATGATGTAGTTGAAGCCCAGAAAGTTAAAGCCCCTTTCCAGATGTCAGACAAGAAGGAAAATCCGAGATTTGTAAGACCTTGAGTTCAGAAGGAAGATGAATGGAGGAAAGGAGACAGGAGGAGGGAAGAGGAAAGGGAAAGGGGAAGTACTGGGGAGTGATATTTGCCAAACTATATTGTTGTGTTGTGTACATTATATGCATATGAATATGTAACAACAAATCCTGACATTATGTACAGTTGTAATGCACCAATAAAAAATGTGGAAAAAATACCGTGAGATCAAACAATCTGTGCAATTTTTTATTTTTATTAGT